>SNQN01009986.1:0-23370 GCA_008642245.1 Bassia scoparia
CGATCCCCTCAATTCGACAACACACCCCAACGCATTCACATGCGGATTCCATGGCTCAATTCCATGACACTGAAGCTGAGGTCACGCCCCCCTAAGGCGGGGCGAAGCCCTACAATAGCGATACAGGGTAAGTTGATTTGTATATATTTGAGTTTTCAATTCTTCTATATTATTATTCTTGAACATTGCGCCTATGACTCTTTCAATTACTTAATCAAGACCGGAATTTGCTTGAATGACATTAATTTCAGATTAATTATGGACGAACGGATTTTAGGCACCATATTAATTTGATTAATTCGAAGTGGTCACAATTAGTAGGCTAGGTAGTGTTACATGCATAATAGAAATCAACTCATATAATATTTTTAGTGCGCTTTTTAAGGTCAAATCGATAGGCTCTTTGAATTCAATTATTATGATTTATGAAGCTACAATGAGACCAAGTAGAGACCGCTATATGTGAGCGGATTGGGTCAAAGATCTTATCCGTACCAGGTCACTGAACCTGCACTCTGGTTACCAGACCAAAAAGTGGGGCCATTAATTTGGCACCAATGTTTTGGGCGTCCGTGATCAACCTGTATAGGCACGGTGGCGATCCCCTCTATCGACAACACACCCCCAACGCACTTACGTGCGGGATATGTGGCTCAAGCCCACAATTCAAAATTGACATAGGACGTAGGCCCGATGAGGGCACACGCCTACATTGTAAACAATGCTAGAGGTTTAAGCCAATAAGAACAACCCCGATGGTTGAATTCCATCCAATAATCAAGCCATGGCCTTTTCGAGGATGGCTTGATTATTGGATGGGCCATTGATGCTATCAGGACCATAAGCCACCCTCATCTGGACATCATGAGTATATCATGATTTCTAAAGACTATTTTACTAAGTGGATTGTAGTTCAAGCATTTCAAAAGCTGAATGCAAAGGTAGTGAATTTGTTTCTTGAAGAGAAAATCTTTACAAGGTTTGGTATTCCAGAAACTATAACTGTCGATCAGGTATCATGTTCATAGGAGAAGAGTTCGACGATTATCTCAAAGAATTTAATATCCAAAAGGTACATTCGACGCCTTACTTTGCACATGCTAATGGGCAGGCTGAAGCTACTAATAAAATCATAGCTAAAGGCATATCTAAAATGGTGGACAATAATCCATGAAATTGGCATACTTTTCTGCACTATGCTACATGGGCCAACAGAACTTCAAAGAGGGATGCAATGGGAACAACTGCATATCATTTAGTCCACGTTCATGAGCCAATATTGCAGGCTGAATTGTGTGTTACATCCGCCAGAGTAGCTAGGCAAATGGACTTATTGTTCGAGGATTATGGTGAGGCAATGGCAATTAAATTGATGGATGTGGAGGAAGAACGTCTGCGTGCTTTAGAAAACATCAAAGCCCAAAAGAATCAGGTAGCCAAATCTTATAATAAGAAAGTCAAACATAAGATTTCTTAGAAGGAGATTTAGTGTGGAAGATGAAATTGCCTGAACATAACTATAAGGACCATATCTTCGGTAAATGGTCATCCAAATGGGAAGGACCGTTAAGAGTGGTCAACGTTATGTTCAAAAATACTTATCTCTTACGAGAATTAGATAGGAAAATGTTCCCACAAGCACTAATTGGAAAATTTTAAGGCAGTATACACCAATTCTTTGGGAAAGTCATCAAAATCAATGGTCAAAACACCCTAACCTAGAAGCTTTCAATAAATAGGGTGTTTGTGACAATTGTTTTAAGTTCATATCGAAAAATCATCTATGATGATTGTAGACACCTAAAAGTGTCTCCCCAAAAGAGTAATCAGTGATGAAACATACCGCGTCTCGCGATTGTTTCGACTTAGAAAAGATGCTTTGAACTCACAAAAGTTGGAAATACACGATGTCATACTCGGAACTATTGAGCAAAGGACAAATAAAGGGGGTAAAAATATTTTCTTTTATTTATTTTAATTATTTTCCATTTTTAGGATTTTCTTTTCTATTCTTAGGGTTTTTTAAAATAATTTATATTGGTGATTCTCTTGATTTCTACTTTTCATCACACTCATTACATTTTTCTGCGATTACCGAGTATTTTTTAGATATTTTTTCTGATTTTCCTAATATTTTTCTAACTGATTTTTATAAGTTTTATATGCAGAATACACAAAAATACCCCGGAATACGTGGAACCTTCTAGAACATCTGGAATTCCTTGCTTGGAGAGCAAGGGTGTCTATGGTGCGTCGAATCCAAGAAATCAAGGCAAATCACGTTATTATGTGAAATTAAGACTCGACGAAATTCGCAAATATCGCAGCAGAATAATCGAGCGTATATACGCCAAGGCCTGTCGTATATACGCTCCTTGATATGCAGGGCCTCTATATACCGCTCTTCCTTTGAGCGGTATACGCAGGTCCTCTGCAGTATATACGCTGATTTTTCCATCCTCTTAGCCATATAAACTAACGTGCCTTTGCTCAATTCCGAACACACACGTCTAATTCAATTACCTCCCAACTGCGTATTCATACTGCCTCAACACTCTCATACACTTCTCATACACTCTAAACATATACGTCTGGTGAGTTTCTAGCATCTAATTCTGTCGATCCAACGACGTAGGCAGGTTACGTTCTGGAGATTTACTCGCCACAACACACTCATTTCTCATTTCCTCAATCTAATTAATAGCACTCATTACGAGCTTCAATTTAATTATCAAAATTAGACACACTAATCTTAATTATCCATGTAATATGTAGGAGTATTGTTAACGTTTTTTCGTTGTTTTCGTTCTTTTTTATTTCTTGTCATTATTATTAATCACTTGTCCAATACTAACGATTTCTTGTCTTGTATACGCGATCCCACGCGGAAGGTTCATTTCGCACTTTTTATTACGATACTATACATTTGTTTTGTTTTGCCAGATTCAGGGTAGCATTGGTTTCGTATATATGTTTTGAATTTCATATATTTCGCACTGTCATGTTGTACATCACTTGTATATTATTTTGCTAAATAAAAGCAGAAATCATGTGAATCACGTTTAAAATCAGATTTAATTATCGGAACAACCGGTTTTTACGGCACCGTTTTAATTTGTTAACGCACAAGTGGTCACAACTTCTAGTTAGCGTAGTCTCTTGTGCAATAATAGAACACCCATTTTCCGAGTAATTTTAGGGTTAGTACGCTTCTAAGGTGCTAAAAATCGTAAGTTGATGCATTCAAGAACCGGATGAATGGAATGCAATGGACGAGTAGAGGCCCTGTAACATGCGGGCGAATTGGGTTACAAGATCTGATTCGTACCATGTTCCCCGACCCACGACTCGGGTTAGCTAGATGGAACGTGGGGCATTAATTGGCACTACGTTCGGGCGTCCGTGAATAACCTTTTATAGCACGGTGGCGACTCCCGTTACTCGACAACACTACCCAAGCACTCACGTGCGGGTTCCGTGGCTCAAGCCATCCGCAAAGCACTCCGATGTAGTGAAACTCGCGCGCCCCGTTATACACGTGGGGGTAAGGCCCACGTCTAACAATTTGGCGACTTCACTGGGGATGAATCACCGTTAGGTGAAGTGGACAGACTTGAAAAGTCTCGTTATATTCCACATCACGTTTATTTGAATTTTGTTGGCATTTTGCATGTGGACCCTTCGGCATAAGGTCACGCCTTAGGCTCCTTGGTCTCAATATGAGCATGTTCTATGCTCGAGACTTACCATAAGGGGATAACTACCTTTGGCTTTGCATTTGGTTAATGATCGCTATGGCTAAGGCATGGTCTTATCCCGCCCATGCGTGTGTGCAGTGGTTACTTGGATGCGTGATGCCATAAGAGGTATCTGGAATACATCCACTAATTGCTAGTGGTGAAAACTGGAACCAAGCTCTACTTTTTAGGATGGTACCCCTCTTTTTGACTTAACCCAGCCGCATATAATGCCCTCAAGAACTGGATACCTTCCAGGTGGTTTGAACTGCATGAATCATGTGCGTGGTTTGCTTTGGAAAGTGCATGTGTGACCTATGGACTCTTAGCCATTTTTTTTTTTGTATGTATTGGACTCAGCATCACATGAAAGACATATAGATCATGACTGTCTTTAGTTAGACATAGGAATTTCACATACATTTCATGTTGCAACCATCACTTGTGTAAAAGGTCATTCTTTCCCTAAAAAAAAATAAATTAAAAAAATAAAAATAAAACAAAAAAAAACAAAATAATAATAATAAAAAAAGGGGAAAAGGATGACCATGCATTCATGTAAGGTTTGCATTAAGGTTCATAGCATTATAAGGAAGACGGTCAATGTTAGGACTGCATGAGTCTTTTTGATCAAGTGAAGCACCCTATTTAATCTGCAGTTCTTGTTACTATGGCAGAATTCAACATTGAGGCCCCCGTTTGGACCGCAGGCTATCAAAGCTAGTTCGAGAGCAGTCAGCCACTCCACCATCCATTCCGCAAAGGAACTTTTCAGAGGCACCACGAAGTCTAAAACTATCTCAGTCAGTCCACATGAACGAACGAACACAGATTAGGAAGATGATTAGCTCGCTGACAGTGCAAACTAGCCAAGATGGTGGAAAAATCTCGCCGCAACTCTTCTTCTGGCCGCCATGGCTAGAGAACATCTGGAGAAATTGATTAAAAGACACATGGATGGGGCGACTTATATGAACAACTGAGAATAGACTCCCCTGCCCCAAGCTCCCTGACAAGTTCTCGGCCAATGATCTTCCCTCAATTCAAGCCTAACTGACGATTCCCGCTTCCATCTCAAGGCTCTTAAGGCCACCGTGTCTCTCAAGGGGGTCGATTCTGCCTTCTACCCGAAAGGTCTTTCCACTCTCACTTGCACCCCGTTGTGTCAGAAATGGTTTTTCCTCTTGTCTGAGAAGAGACTGAAACTTGAGAAGATGTTGCCCTTGCTTTATGACTCGTTACAAGGGGAAGATTCAAACTCAAAACTCTTCTCGCGAACTTGAAATTCTGAAAAAGGGCGAGAAAGGAGGATTTACTGCTATGCTCTCTAGATGGAAAGAAGCTGCTGCACAATGGTTCATGACTCCTCCTGAAACTGAAATGGTGAAAGTTTTCATAGTCAAACTTACAACCAAGATACAAAAATCATTCCGCTATTTGGGCCTAGATACTTTCGATAACGGTCTACGCACATTGGTATTGCCATTGAGGATGACTTATTGAAAGAAAACAACTCTAACAATTAAAAACCAAAGATGGACAAAACAAAAAAGGATAAATTTCTGGTTCTTCAAACATATTGTTTCTTGCACCTGCAAGCTACTTCTGGTATCAAGGAATCAAGGTTTCTATCGTCCTAAGGCACGAATACTTTCCGTTGGCATGACTTACACTCAAGCACTTGAGCGATACCTTCAAAGCAAGGGAAGATTAACACCTATTGGACCCACTCATAATCCTCCAGAGGATAAAAAAGAGTAGGAATTGGAATCCAAATGCCTATTGCAAATACCATCAAGGCAAGGGTCGACACACTGAGGACTGTTATAACGCTAAAGGATGCCGATCCAAGACATGGTAGAAGATGGAAGGCCCACTTCGCAGTGGTGCAAAAAAGCCGAAACATCACATCCAACCCCCTTACTACTCTCAAATTTCTTGTTGATGAAAGAAATCACTTTTGACCCTACATCTGCTCAATGCTGTCCAGTGGGTCAAGCCAATGTCACCTCTACTCGTTCAATGACACTGTCTGTTTAATGGTTATGGGAACAGTGCACGATTGACTGACGACTACTACGAAGGCGTCGCGACCTATCAAGCCATGACTGGAGAAGATCTTTAAATGAAAATTCTCGGACGCAAGATTCCTTAAGGCACCAGAGTGATTGATGTATCAAACGAGGAGTGGGCGTGTTCTAACGCCACTCCGCAGCATGATACTACTACTACTCTCAATCCATCCCATTCCGCAAGAAGAGATCAATCATACAAGCAACTTAAGAAGACCAAAGCCGAATTGAACGTTTGGCAAATTGATGTCACATCATAAAGTCCACCGTGAAGCTCCCTCAAAGCCCTCCACAGAGATCAATGTCTCGAGCGAGACGACCCACAAGGGTTGGTTATGTCATAACACAACCACGCTGCTACCTTACATAGTATTCTCCGACGATGATCTGTCCTCCTGAGGGCCGCATCACAATAAGGCCCTTCAACAATATACGTCGGTGTGTAGGCAGGTTCAATATTCCAATGACTTGGTAGATCAATGGATCTGCATTCAATCGCTTTGCCCTTTAATTGGACTGCTCAAAGCTTGGAATCGTAATAGATGATCTCCAAGCTAATACCTCAAAAATCCATTCGTCGTTACGATAATTAAGGAGACAAGCTCTGGAGTTCATATTGGCTCACATTGCTGCTGGATCCAATGAAAAAAATGGTGGAAGTTCCATGTAATGACGTTAAACTTCATTCAATCTGCTGCTTTGTTCCGCCTGCTCATGAACTGGCGCCGTCGCCTCATCTTAACCATCAAAAGAGTCAATTCTTACTTCATGGCAGCTCCAGTAACTATCGAGCATCTCCCATGAAAATCCATTATGCAATAGGAAGTTCCACATTGTATTAGTCTATTTCTTTGAACAATGATAGTATTGTAGATACTTTTTGGGTTGTTCTTTTCATACTGTCTGTATATGAAGAATCCCCTTTTATGATGCCATTTCTATCCGTCCATGCTATATTCTCTGATAGAATACTATAGGCTACTTCTCTGGAATTGTGCCTAGGGATCCAACAATGGAGTCATTTCATTCCTCTCTTCTGTCTATTTATTTATTCCTGCATGATTGAATGAAATATTATTTCCGGGCTTGTATTACTTCTTTTCTTACATAAAGTTAGAAATAAGGGAACATACACTGAAATACGCTTTCTGATTTCAAACGAGCTTTTAATATTTGGAATTCTCTTACCACTCGCCCTTATCGAGTTACTCTCAATGGTTACTGTTGTACGGAGCATGGAGAGGATTTCCCGAGCTTTGACTTCCTGACTCTCCTAGACTGCTTGATGGCAAAATGTATCCAGGACTCGAGGTCCTTTCATGCTCGTGACTTCATCGACAGATAGGGTCAATGATCCTTGTCAAAAACCTTGCAACCCCTATTGATTGATCAAATGGGCTATGGGGTATACTCTTGCATGGAGAAAGGAAGAGAAGGAAGCTAGTTCAGAGGTGGTCTGAGTACGAGTCTCCGACCCAACTAAGCTGATTACTCCTGCAAATGACATGGTTCGAGGATGGCGCAAAAATTTGAAGATCAACTGCAGCCAAGACGGCCCGGCAAGTTTTCAATTTCACTGTTGGAGAGAAGGGACAATGTTTGAAGAAGTGCTGAGTCTGAGGAGGTTCTGAGTCTGAGTCACGTCCTAGTTTAGGGGTTAGTGTTATGCGAGGTCAAGGACAGTCATGTCTGATGTACCAAATAAACGTGTTTTGGAGTCTGATAATTTCTCTCAGCCTCTTCTGAGGCTTTCTGCTTTCCGTGTAATGATTTCTGAAATTCAATAAGACTATGCCTTTTTGCTTACTTTTTCGTCTTCTCCTCCTCGCTTGATTGAACTGCTTAATTCTGACGCTTCGTAAAAATGACAGAAAAACGATGAAATGACTCATAAAGAAATGGAAGAACATGAGCAAAGAAAACCATCGATTGAAGACACTGAAGAAATAACATTTCTAGCAAATGATGAATCCACAAATGATTAAAGATAGGTCTCAGCCCTTACCGAGAGAAGAAAGGGCACCGTTTAATTCCATGACTCTCAAAGAATACAAAGATGTGTTACGCTGGTCTTACGAGACATGCAGGGATCGATCCAGAGATTGCTTGAACTACCATATCATTAATTCAGGGGCAACCTGTTTTCAAGCGCAAAACTAAGAAGAATGAAACCGCGATAATAGCACTTCATAGATTGAAGAAGAGAATAGTCAAGCCGTTAGAGGCAGGTTTCCATTAAGACAGTGCAACTACTAGAATGGATCGCCATGTAGTCCCACGTCATGAAAAAAGATGGAAGAGTCCTGATTGGTGTTGATTTCCACGACTCAACAAAAGCAAGCCCAAAGGATGATACCTTTACCACACAATAGAATCTTGGTTGATAACCCGCAAATCTACGCTCTATTATCCTTCTTGGATTTTGATATGCGGGATATAATGCAAATAAGATGGCTTGAAAAAGACTATGGAGAAGACAATCTTACCACTTCCATGGGGAACAATATTGCTACACAGTCATTAGCCGTTCGGTGCATGAAAAACGCCGGAGGCCACATATCAAACGCGTGCCTACTACCTTGCTGCACTAACATGAATGCATAAGGAAGTGGAAGTAAAATGTTGATGCACATGATAGTGAAGGCTAAAAAACGAAAGGATACAATGCGTCTTAAGAAGTTCTCGAAGGCTTCGCAAAATACAGAAATGAGACTCATCACTAAAAATGTGCATTTTGCAAAAGTTACTTCTGGAAGCTCTTGGGTAATGTCATTGAGCAGCCGGCATCGAAATCTGCCCCTTTCAAATTCAAAGCATAATGTCTCAACCACCCTCAAACGAAAAGGAGATCTCCGAGGATTTTTGGGACGTTTCAATACATAGCAGGTTTACTCTCAAATAACTATGGTTGTGTGATACCATCTTTCGGAAGCTTAAGAAGGATGAACCAAAGATTGGGACGAGATGTCAACGGGCTTTGACAAGGTGAAAGAGTACTTACTCCACCTCCAGTTCCTTTACACCAGCCCGGTTACCACTACGGCTCTAACTTACTTCACTCAAACAGCTTGCTGGAGCAAATGCTTGCTCAAGAAGCCAACGGGAAGGAAATGCGAATACTATTTACTTGAGCAAAAAAGTTCTCCAATACGAGACGAGGTACTTTCCCAATAGCAGAAAGAGCTTTGCTCGCATTGGTTTAGCAACCAAAAGCTGGCAGTACATATCTTACCCAACAGTCCAACATTGTCCTCAAGCTGATCTATTGAAGTATCTCTGAAAAACCTGCTTGAGTGGCGCCTATCAAGATGGGGTGGTTATAGCTTTCCGAATTCGATCTAAGTATGTATCCCAAAAGGCCATCAAAGGGAAGCATTGTTTCCTAATTTTAAGCAATTCGCCCGAGAAGCAGAGCAGAAGACTTTGAAGTTCCCCGACGAAGATCTTGATTGACTGAAGACGGGGCTTGTGTTTAATAACTTGTGGATTCTTCAAACCAAAGGATGCGGCGTGGGCATACTTTTGGTATCGTCCAGCAGAGAAGAGCACACGCCGATTTCGTAAAGCCTAAATCGATGTCAAAACAACTGGCTGCAGAAATATAAGCCTGCATCATTGGGGTTACGAAGCAGCATGGGCTCGGAATTTGAGAGTTGAGCGGTATTACGGGGATTCTCCTTCATGATCATCAATGCAATTCAAATCTCTGGAATATGGAAAGTCAGAAGTGAGAGTTGGCCTTATCAGCATATCTAAGACAATGGCCCGCGACATTTCAAAGATAGAGTTATTACCTACCTCTGCGAAACAACCAATTTGCCAGAAGCTTTGGCTAAACTACCTTGAGATTAAGACTCCCCAACTCATTAACCCATGTTGCCGCAGTCATCGAAAGGCGGCAAGTCCAGCCATATCATGCTTAGAGGATGTCAGAGCAAGACCATTCGCCCAAGTGAAGGAAATGAGTCTTGGTATTTCACATATCTTGAAGTTCTGCAAAAGATGAATACCTCTCACCCAGGCCTCGAAGAAATGCACAAAACTATGTGGCTCACGAAGGGTGAATTGCACAAAAAAGGGTTCCACGGTCCTCACTACTTTGCATACACAGAAGAAGCAAAAGCGATCATGATAACGTCAATGGCGGCGTGTGCGGCACGCATATGAGCGGCAAAATTTGGCGAGAAAATCATCACCCTTGGCTATTATTGATACCATGGAAAGGACTGTCCGACTATGTCAAGAATGTGACACGTGCCAAAAGAAATGCAACCTGCAGCATGTTAACCTCATCCTACTATATACCTTCCCTCCCTTGGCCATTTTCCACATGGGGAATCGACATAGATTGGAAGATTACCTCCAGGACAAGTGTGGGCTACGAAATTCATCTAGTCGCCTTGACTAATTACAAGAATGGGTGGATGGCGGCCTCCTATGCTATCTTCAAGCGAACATGTGCAAGTTCATGAGAATGAATATTGTTTGTCGCTTTGGAGTGTCTATATGAAATTCATTATGCGCAACGAACACATTTCCAGAAATAGAGTGCGCCGTTTGATTGCTAAGTACAAAATTCCACCATCGGTCCTTCCCCGTATGGCCGCAACCAACGGAGGCTTGTAGAGGCAGCAACAAAATGGTAAAGATGATCACCGCCAAGATGACGACACTATAAGGATGCCTCACAAGCTCCACATTTTGCTCTTTGGGGATATTGAACTTCAGTTTCGGAACTCCACATGGGGATCCCCTTATCTCACTGGTTTATGGACAGAAGAGATCTTCAACCATTGAATTGAGGTCCATTCGCTCCGCATCATCTGCTCGAAAAGCAAAATTCCCTGAAGTGAGTGGGGTCCGTGCTAGATTGATGAATCACACTATATTGATGGGAGGGGCCCTTCGCGCTTCAACAATGTTGAAATCTAGTAAACAACGATCACAAGGTAATTTCAACAGTGTTAAGCTCGTAACATCAAGGAAGGATGACTTGGGTGTAAAGGCATGAGAGAAAATGTTTTAGACCCTCGTGGGAAGTTCAGTACCAAAATTGGGCAGGTCTACATAGTAAGAAACATCTTAATCTGGAGGGGCCTGAGTTGATAAGATATGAATGCGGACGTAGTTTTGCCAGCGCTCATAACAATTGGACCCAATTAAAGAAATATTACATTTAACTCACAAAAGCTTTAAACCTACCTGTCACCCAAACATAATGAACTACGAGAGGTCCTGATTTCCACATGGAATTAACGTAGGCAACTCTTTTAAAGTCGCGGCCTCCACTAATATACTTCCCCCCATTTTCCTTGGCTCATGTTATGTCATTAAATAGCAAAAGGAAAGAGAAAACAGACAAATAATGTAATAATTGTTAAGCGACAACAACTTGTGTGTTTTTATTAAAGCTTTTATTGAGTTCATATCACTACTTTGCTAATAAAATAAAATATGGCGCGAGGCTGCAATAAAACTAAAGAAATAAAGAGCTACATGCTTTCCTTCCTCTTTGCTCCACCCCACTTGCACTCGCTTCTTATATTAAGATCTCTCAACTTCTTCCTCTGTTGGCATAGTCTTTTCTCGGCATTTGGCGGTTGGATTTTTCCTTGATCTCTCCTCATTTCAGTGGGCCTATCGACTCCGAAACAAAGTGCACGTCCAGTGGTCCAAGTCCTGTCCTTGCTGGCCTAGCAAGTAGTTTCTTCGACCGTTAGGGTTATGGCAAAGGCATCTTCATACTCACAAAGGTCGTATTCTTCTTAATTCGTCTCTCTCCGCAGCTATGGTCAGCACGAGCCGTCCGATTGGTTTGCAGTCATCCATTCTTGTCAGAAACGGAAGTGGCGCGTCACGCCGTCAAGATCTAATACGCTCAGCATTAGGAGGGCAACCCAAAAGTCCACACCATCTTCATCAGGCAGACACATGGGTTGATATGGGGCTGCGGGTATGCGATATGGGATACTCTGTTCCTGCCATACTAAAGAATTAGACGGACAGCGAAAATAGAAAGTCAGACGCCGAAGACCACAATAGTCAAGCTCTCCTCTGTCATCCAATGTCATCTAATTCCTCCGAATACGCACAATGAGGAACAACCCATATTAAACTTCCCTCGCAAGATCGTACCCACCGTCTTTCAAAACGTGGAAATACGATCTTTCGAGTAAAATAGTTTTAGTGGTTATAACGATTCATTGTTTCACGAGGCATAATCAAAATAAGCGCTTCGCATCAACCATATTGTTAAGGAAAATTAACTATTTATGTGAACACTAGAAATACAGGGAATACTACTTTAATTAACAAATTAAGAATGTAATTATACTGCAAAATATACGGACAATAATCATAGAGCATTGGTAGGATCTCTTGCCAGTCGTCCAAATGCAAGCAACATCTCCTCCAACAACGTAAGCGAGGTGAACGCAGACCAACCGCATTGTTCAAGCACAGAGAGATAACTGGAGGCAAGGCCAAATTTTCCCGACTTTGAGGGAAGAGCGATAATGACAAAAATAACGAAAACTAGGGCTCTTCTTCCTATGGGAATCACTACCTAACCCATTGTCCCTAAAGTGGTCAATAGCCTCAACAAGTCCACTCATGACCAAACAAGGTGTCGGAAACCTTGGTGTTTCTCAAGTTCTTCGAATTTCTCTAATAAGGTTTATAAAGAATGTCCGATAAGTCGGGCACAAGGGGGTGATCACATAGCAGACAATTATCGGCACTAATGTTCTTCAGGCAACGGGGGTAATCTACCATATTGTCTAAATGCCGAAAGAATGAGTATATGGGTTCTAAATTATTATGGCGCGCAATACACGCATAATAAATTTATCACACCTCAATATCAAAAGGATGGCACAATAATGGTCCCGAACAATGTGACCTTTTGAGCGTCTGAGAGATAACGTAACAGAATGCGAAGCGGAACACCAACTTACCGAGCCATCGTCAAGAGGTTTTGAAGAATAAGGTTTTCGTTTTTTATAGGAGAGGCACGATTTTTCGAGGAACGAGCCTCGCCGTATATATAGAAAACTCGCACAGATTTAAAACCCTAAACATATGAGCGTATATACGCTGATCAGGGAGTATATACGCTGTTCAGGAGCGTATATACGCTAATCAAGAGCGTATATACGCTCAATGCTGACTGGACACTTGCACTTCTCCGAATCCAACGATGGCAAACTCAGCGATATACGCTTCCCCCTTGGACCCGCTGACGTGGCACGGTCTCCTGAGTTCAAAGCTTGATTTTAGCGATTTCTTTCGCGCGTATTTTCAGCAGTTTTACCTAAAGCGAGGTGTCATCTGCAAGTTGGACAAGGGCTCTTTGTTGATATCAGCAAGCACACGGCGCTTTTACATGCGACTCAAAGCATCGTAGGATTGTCATTTTTTTTGTTTTAATTCTTTTTGGGAGGAAGTCGGTACCCTCCAAATGCATACTAGAAACAACGTGCATTCATACAAACACATACATGCATTCATACATAAGTTGCATAGTATACAAAACACATGCATACATTTATACAAACACATGCACGCATTCATACATAAGTTGCCATAGTATACAACCCGTAGTTTCAAGGCTAAGTTAGTCCTAAGTATATCCCTAGTCTACTGAGGTGCACCCGGTCCCACTACATCTCCTGGGTTCAGAAGCGATACAACTGGGTTCAATAACTTCCGGAGACAGATATGACGGGTGTCGCCGCACTCGAGGAAGCATCATGGAAGCATTTGAATGGCTGGGGACCTGAATACGGAGGAGGTTGAGACACGAACTGTGATTCTGCTTGAAAAGCAAACTGAGTCGAGAAGTGAGACGCGAAAGAAGAACTGAGGCACAGACTTGTTGACTTTGTTGAACTCTAAAATCAAAAGCAGGAATAAGTATTTCAAACAAGCTAAGCAGCTAAAACATAAAACAAAAGCGTTGGGTGAAGGATAACATGCCCAATGAGCTTGTCGAGTCTTCAAGTTTCCATTTCAAGGAATCAATCACCCCTAGCATTCGCTCGATCCCGCTCGTAAACTGAAGGCAATCACAAGCGTTACCTAACCACAAGGCAAGAAATGAAATCATAGAAGACATAAAACATAATACTCACTCCTTATTAAGTAGGTGGCAAGGAAACGGGTAGCATGCAGCTCTGCTCAGGCGCCTCATCCAAGTCTCCGTACTGGGCCAGATGCCATCCATAACTGATGGTAAGATCTGCAAAAGGAACAACTCCGTTCGCAAATCATGTTACAAAAGCGAGAAATGCTGTTAAAAATGGCATTCGCAAACAAACATTTCCAAAACAAAAGAAGGTGCAAGTACCTGGGGCGAGGAATGAACTTGACAGCAGGAGCAGGCGAGGATCACACTTCACTATAAGCCACACCTCAGTAAGTGTGAAGTGTGATCAATGGCCTCAAAAGACAGTTTCTAAGTGCCGCGCAGGTTTGAATGCAACATCATTGCCGGAGGATCTGCAGGGACCACAGGAAATCTCGAGCATACTGCCTCACACATGTCACAAGATAGACACGCGTCAATAGGCGTCATGAACACTCGACGAGTTCCGGTCATGGAAGGCTGAGGCAGCAGCTAAATGATCACCCGGCGAAAGACGAAGTGAACCTATGATTAAAGAGGCATGGGAAATGTCACGATATTGAAAGTGAAAAGGAAAGAAACCAAGGGCAAATATCTACCTTGTGAGCTTCATACGTTTATCTTCTTACGAGTGTCCATTAGGCATCTTGGGTTCAAAGTCTAACCCGCGCCCAACACATAGCAACGGGATACTATGGAGCCAGGAGTGCTGGGCTAGAGGGCGAAGATAAGAGTAAGCCCAGAGCTGCAAGAACTAAAGGTAAGTCAACATGTTAAGTGAAAAAAAGACAAAGATACAAAAGTCAAAGTAATACCTTAATCCACCCGCATGGGCCTGTAATGCCACCTTCACCCGACAATCTAATTGCCGGCAAGCCTTCTCATGCTCACAAGCAGCTGAGGCATGAACTAACGGCCCAGTCATAATTTTCGAAAGGTCCAAATCCTTAAAGAAGCAGGTAAACGTAAATGGCAAGGGTTCAGCCCGGCATCCGGTAACCAAAAAGTTGTTGATGATCAACAACAAGATGATGCAAGCTCGCTGGACCCTCATAACATTGTCCATCCACAATCCCTCTAAGAGTAGCCCAGTTCACATACTTCTCCTTCTTCGGAAAGAAGCGCAAATAGGGCCAAGCCAGTCCAGGAAGTTCCTCTGAACTATGTGTTCAGAAAGGGGTTATCACCACGGGTTGCCCGGTGAAAGTCAGGCCAGTAAGCATAGAAAAGCAAAAGGAGTGATAGTCTTCACCCACGGAAAGTGAAAAGTGTTGGTAGTGTCCAGAACACTCCAACAGTGCAAGAGCAAAAGGATGAAGGAGCCCGATAGTCGGTCATTGCCTATATAGTCTCTACGAAATGTGGAACCAGTATTCTCCATAAGTCCATAAAGTCCGATCTTTCAGAGTGTCCGCACAGAAAAGTTGGCCACTCCGTGAGAGTGACCATATCCTCCGAAGTCATAATTTCCTGAGAGCAAAGCAAACCAATAAATGACACATCCACCGAAAAGGAAGAAGAAGAAGGGACGATGCTTACAATCCCTGAAAGAGGACGAGACAATATATGATTCTCCATAGCACCATAACCTGATCCGGAGACTAGGAAGGCATTTCCAGGTGTTTTTCCGGCTGGAACGAGTAGGGACAGCCTCACCTCTTCTAGAACTCCTCCATGGATCTGCCATCTCTAACAAGAAAATACAAAACGTTAGGAAACAAATCGGAAGCATAACGTATACATGACAATACCAAACACTAGAAGTGTATAACCCTGCAAGAAAAACCGCCTTAAGGTTGATAACCACAAGCATACACTTAACAAATGACTTTGGAATAAAGTTCTAAGGTTATGTGTAGTGAAAACCAACATACATATGAAAATGCAAAGCAAAGCAATTTGAATTCAAGGCTATACTTACTGTGAGTAGCTTGGAATAAAGTTTTAAAGTTGTCATGTAGTGAACAGCACAACGATGACAATATCAAAGCCCTACATTACACGAATGGTTTGAAATAATGTTTTAAAAGCCATCGGTTATGAAAGCAAGCCGAGAATGTCATTCGCAAGGAATTCGGAGGCTATAACATTAATTTAAAACATGGAGCTTGAATAAGTTTGTGGTTGAAACATTCAATTGATTTCATACCAAGCTAAGAGCAATACTACAACCATGTTGAGTTTCAAAGCTATGGACACCTTGAAAGTCGATTACGAAGTTCCAAGCTACATCAAGTTTATTCAGTTTACATTTCAATAATCACCATCAAGATGCAAATAATCATCAAGTTATGAGCTTTGTTACAAGGCAAATTCAAGTAGTTCATCAAGAATTCAACCAAAATTTGATAGATTCGGCCAAAATAAGAGGGGAAATCACACTATATTTCAGCAACACTGTGTGCTCAAATTTCAAGGCTCCATCTCAAATTCAAGGCAAAACAAGGCAAAAGCATAGACTATACAACTAAGATTAACATATCTCTCATCAAATGCAAACAATTGCAAGCACAAACATGAACTAATTCAAGCAAGTTGAGAGTCATGAAAAAACCCTAAATCTGAAAATGAGACAAAAAAATTCAAAATGGAAGGAGAATTGTACCTGAATTGAAGAGTATATCTTCAAAAGAATGCTTCTAACTCTTTGGCTTGAATTTAAGTAAGAATTTGGCAAGCAAGAGCTCGAAATGGCAGCACAATGGCGAAATGAACACAAGGGTGGAGTTGGATAAATACGCCCCTAAAAGAAGCGTATATAGCTGAAAGCCTGCGTATATAGCAGATAATGACGTATATACGCAGGTATTCAGCGATATGCGCTCCTTCTGAACTAACTTGCATTTCGCAGCTTGTCGCGCATTTTCGATCACCAACGATCATTCAAACTCCCGGAATATCAGGCAAACTTTCAAAACCTTTGCAAATTACACATTACCCTCCAAGTGGCAAATTACCAAAATACCCCTAATTGATGTAGAATCCAAGTGTTCCTCAAGGCATTCAACGTCGACATCTTCAAAGCAACCTCCAAAGCATAACACGCTTTTCTCGGTTTTGGAATCTTCTCCCGCTCCAGAAATTCCGCATACTTTCTTTCGGGTCTACGGTTTCTCCGCTACAGAATCCAGCACAAACACCTTTCGGGTTCTACGATTTCTCCCGCTACAGAAATCCAGCCAAACATCTTTCGGGTCTACGATTTCTCCGCTACAGAAATCCAGCACAAGCATCTTTCGGGTCTACGATTTCTCCCGCTACAGAAATCCAGCAAAACCATCTTTCGGTCTTATGGTTTCTCCGCTACAGAATTCAAGCAAATACATCTTTTTCGGAGTCTTGGAAATTTCTCCCGCTACAGAAGTTTCGTCAGACTCTCGGGTTTTGGAATCTTCTCCGCTCAAGAAGTTCCGCGCACTCTTCCGGTTTTGGAGTTTGCTTCCGCAACAAAATTCCAAGGCAAGCAAATCAGACGGCACGGGACACGGCTACAGGTAAAACTAACCTTTTGTTTTGCAGCGTACCGGCGAAAAAGGGTGACTCAGGGTCGCAGAACGTTTGAGTTGCTCTCCGTCCGAATCGAATACTTTGACTTTCTCTTACGAGACTGACGTCTCTCCAAACTCAGTCAAAGTGGGGCTTCTGTAACACCTAAAAGTTGTCTCCAAAAGATAGTAATCAGTGGATGAAACATACCGCGTCTCGATTTTTCGACTTAGAAAATATGCTTTGAACTCACAAAGTTGGAAATCGTGAGGTCATATCGAAACTATTGAGCAGGACAAATAAAGGGGCAAAAATATTTCTTTATTTATTTTAATTATTTTCTATTTTTAGGTTTTTAAATAATTTATATTGGTGATCTCCATAAATTCCACTTTTCATCACACTCTTCAATTTTTCTGAGCTCACAGTATTTTTAGATTATTTCTGATTTTTATATATTTTTCTATGATTTTATAAGTTTTTATACGCAGAAAATACAAAAAAATACAAAATACACAAAAAATACCCAGAAATACGTGGAACCCTCTAGAACACTCTAGAACTCTTGCTTGGAGAGCAAGGGTGTCTAGGTGCTCGAATCCAGAAAATCAAGGCAAATCAGTATTATGTAAATAAGATCGGGGAATCGCAAAATACGCGCAAATAATCGAGCGAATACGCAAGGCTTGCGTTACTCTAGGCAGCGTATATACGCAGGCCGCGTATATACGCAGGTCCCTGCGTATATATGCTCCTGTTGAGCGTATATACGCAGGTCCTCTGCGTATATATGCTCGATTTTTCCTCCTCGTGCTAAATATGCCGTTTGTCATTTCGAACACACACGTTCTATTCAACTTTCCCGTCCTAACTTGCGTATTCATACTCTCACACACTCAAACACTCTAAACTATACGTTCTTGAGTTCTAGCATCAATTCATTTCGATCCAACGAGCGATAGCAAGGTTTATCTTCTGAGATTACTCGCCACTAAACACACTCATTTCTCATTTCCTAATCTAATTATAACTATTTACGAGCTTCAATTTAATTAACAAAAATGTAGAAACTCACTACTTAATTATTCCATGTAAATATGTAGGAGTAGTTAACGTTTTTCGTTGTTTTCGTTCTTTTTTATTTCATTGTCATTATTATTATCACTTGTCAATACTAACGATTTCTTGTCCTTGTATAGCGATCCACGGCGGAAGGTTCATTTCGCACGTTTTTATTATGAACTAACATTTGTTTGTTTTGCAGATTAGGAAGATTGGTTTGTATATTATGTTTTGAATTCATATATTTCGCATTGTCATGGTTGTACATCATTGTAATATTTTGCTAAAATAAGACCGGAAATCATGTGAATCACTTTAACATCAGATTAATATGACAATCGTTTTTAGGCACCGTTTTAATTTGATAACGCAAAGTGGTCACAACTCTAGGTTAGGTAGTCTTTGTGCATAATAGAACCCACTTTTCGTAGTAATTCTTTAGGGTTAGTACGCTTCTAAGGTGCTAAAAATGTAAGTTTGTGCATTCAATAACGTGGATGAATGGAATGCAATGAACCGAGTAGAGGCGCAACATGCGGGCGATTGGGTTACAGATCTAATTCGTACCATGTCCCCGAACCCACGACTGGTTATTGGATCGGACGTGGGGCCATTAATTTGGCACCAACGTTTCGGGAGTCCGTGAATAACCTTTATAGGCACGGTGGCGACTCCCCTTACTCGACAACACTACCCCAACGCACTCACGTGCGGGTTCCGTGGCTCAAGCCCACGCAAAGCACCGATGTAGTACCAAGCCGCGYGCCCCSCTATACBCGGGGGTACGGTCCACGTCCTACAATGATATATGAATTTAAATCTAGTGATGTGATGATGGTCATGTCTTTTTTAGAACCAAATTAAATGGTTTAGAATTTCTTCACGTGACCTGCGCACATATGTCAAAAGGAATTTTAAATGATTAAAAATTTAGGATGAGACAGAGTTAAGGTAAAACGCCAAGGATACATACGAGTTGGAGTAATAACACGAAAGTTACTAGAACCCACGCACTCATGCTTATAAATACAGTCTATCATAAACGAGCATTTCACAGAAATCACCCATTCTCATTCTCTTTCTTTTAGAAATCTTCTTCGTTCCTCTTTCTCTCAAGAAGTCGACCTAATATGCTAACACTATTGGATTTCAAGTGATGGAGGCTTGATAGGTAGAGCTCGTCGCCAAGAAGGCTTCAATGTACTGAATAGAGAGACTATCCTCTGAGGTCTCAAAGGGGTTAATTGGAGACCCGTGAAGAGGGAAGAAAAGGCTCTCATCATTCATTTTGAATTCAAGTGGTTCAAATTCTAGAGGAAGGGAATTGACCAATCCTACTTTAGTACAGAACAACTTGTAGATGAGGTAGCGTTTTAGAAGAAGGAAAAGGAAAAGGAAGAAAAAAGAAAGCAGAAAGAGATGAAATTGCGGTTAGAGTGTGAAAGGGAAAAGAGGGACAATGATCGGGGAGAAAAGAAAGGAACGGTAAGGTGCAAGTGTCCTTGCAAGTACCCAAAAAAGGATGCGTCTTCATTARCATCATCGTCATCATCATCTCCATCATCATTTGTGGGGTCTTTCCTTGCAAAAAACACGGAAGACAGATTACTCGCTTCTAGAGCGATGAAGAGGATGAGTTTGATTTTGACAACAATGAAATGGTCAATGATTGAGTCTCCCTTCTTCATGTTTTGTCAAAACGTAAAATTAGTCCAAAAACATGGTTCTAACAAGATCTTAGTCGCCTAAGTTCTCTAGATGTTAGAATTATGTACTAATCTTTAACCTTTTAATTATTTGAAATTTTAAAACTTTTGTTCAAAGATATTGTTTTTACAATGTCACCAATGTAATGTTTAAAATTTTTATCAATGGAAATATTTTGCAACATAAGGCAAAGTACATTTATGATCATTAATGCTAAAYCGTGTTTTGTAAAAAGATAAGACAATTACTAATCTTGCGTCATAGTTAAAATGACGGTCTCGTAATGATGGTGTTACCTTGGATAGTGCACCAATTTATTGCCTATATTGGCTTCCAAGTAATTTTCCATCAAGGTAAATGTAATTATTGGGATTTGTGCATGTATACTTATGTATTATCCTAACAAAAACACTTCATTTCATTTTTACAGCAAAAGTGATTAATCTCAAAATTATAATTTCTACGAAATTATAAGGCTATGTCACAACCAAAGCTTAAAAATGATAACTCACTAGCCCTCTAGCGATGTTTGAATGTTAATTCACAAGGGCTCAAGTGATATAGCATTTCCAAAATTAAGGGGGCAATTTTTTACTGACTAAAAATATTTGGTTGACTTTGTTGATCGATATTGACCATAATTGATTGAGAGTTTGATCAACGACGATTGAGAAGAATGTTGACTAGAGACAAGCGATAGTCGACACTTATTGACTACTCCAGTCCAGCGATAGATCACAAGGGCTAGAAGGGAGTACTTGGGAGGTGGCCTATTTAGAAGCAGCCCAATATGGAAAGGCCCATGGAATAACAAGCAACGAAGGAGACTTGGAGGGAAAGCACAGGAGAATTCGAATATTGAAAAGAAGTGCCAAATCAAGTAACCGCTAGAGGGAGCAACCGTTGCAAACTGCCCACGATCTCTACCATTAAGGCCTATAAATAAGCAAGACTGGATCATCGGAAAACAACAATCGAACAAGCACTTATCATTCTTTCGCATTTCATAGTTTTTCTTAGCCACACATGGCTTAGTAGACAAGTATAGTGTAGCTTAGTTTAGATTAGTTTATCGTAGCATAGTTCATCCCTATGGATAAATAGTGTGCTTTTATCATTCCCAGTTGTGTAAACATGGTGGTTATCATCCTTCTTTGTATTACAGTTGTGTAGTTTGACTCTATCATTACTWTCTAATGGATGACTTTCGTTTCTCTTCATTTCTGTTTGTCCTAAGCTTCAATTTTAATCCACAACAAGTCAAATTCTTTAATTTTATACATTCTCAACTTCTTCTACAATCTTAGGAGCCATTTTTACGTTAGTGAGGTTATCTTTATAATAAGTAATCAGAGGAACAACCCCCTACCGAACCAAAAACAACATTGGGGGGTTGACTTGTTGGTGAAGTGCAAAATCACCTCAACAGAAACCCATTGGTTGTAAATGGATTTTTAAGACCAATAGGGATTCACATGACAATGTGATAAGGTATAAATCCCGTCTTGTCGCTAAGGGCTATACTCAAAAGGAAGTCATTGATTATAAGAAAATTTATTCACTTGTTTTTTTCTAAAGACTCCTTTGGAGATTATAATGACACTTGTGTCATATTATGATCTTGATTTACATCAGATGGATGATATGACGACTTTCCTCAATGGTGACACTGAGGAAACCAAATATATGCAACAACCAGAAGACTTTGTTTCAGGATATTCAAAGAAAATGGATTGTAAATTAAAGAAATCAATTTATGGACTCAAGCAAGCTTCTTGTCAATGGTATTTTAAGTTTCAGCAAGTTGTTATGTCTCATGGTTTTGAGACAAATGTAGTCTATGATTTTGTATACCATAAGTTTAGTGGGAGTAAGCACATTTTCCAAGTTTTATATGTCGATGACATATTGCTTGCCAGCAATGATATAGACTTCTTGCATGAAACCAAGAGATTTCTATCAACTTTTTTTGAAATGAAAGATCTTGGGATGCCTCTTTGTGTTAAGAATATAGATTTATCGAAATCTCCATCTAATAGGCACCTTAGGGCTATCACAAAAGGCCTATATCGAAAAGGTTTTGAAAAGGTTTGGCATGCAAGATTGTAAAACAGGTGATGCCCCTGTAGCTTAGGGAGACAAAATCAGTCTTACTCAATGCCCAAAGAATGATTTTGAAGTTACAAAAATGAAGAAAATCTCTTATGCATCCCTAGTAGGGAGTTTGATGTATGCTCAACTTAGTATCCGTCTAGATATTGCATACATTGTTGGGATTTTAGGCAGATATCTAAGCAATGCAGGACTTGATCATTAGAAATCAATCAAAAGAGTTATGCAGTATCTGCAAAGAACAAATGATTACATGCTCACTTATAAAAGGTCAGATTAAGTTAAAATTGTTGGGTACATTGACTCTGACTTTAATTACTTGAAGTAAAGTTTAAGGCTATAAAGGAAAGAAGAGAGAGTAAATAATTGTCATTAGGCTATAGAGTCCATTATTGCTGATCCGCTTACTAAAGTATTTCATGAGCACACTGCTCATATGGACGACATGCCACATAAAGATATACATACTCAGTGGGAGTTTGTCATTCTCATTGCTCATATGACATAAAAATATTTGGATATTTGGTTTTAAGTATTTTCTGTAAAAATAAGGTATTCGACTACATTTACTCTTCTATTAGATCATATTGTTGATCTTGATAAAGTTTATTGTGGAATAGTTGGAAATAGGCATACGTGGATCACATTTGTATGTAATTTCCATGGTACACACTCGTGCTTGATTCACGTCGTTAATTATGTTGACACTGCGACCATACATTGATGGATCTTGTTACGGCAAATGTAGTTGCTTTGTGACAGGATTGTCGCACACATATCAAAATATACCTATTAGAACTAACCTGCAGTTAGTGGTAACAGGATCGTATCCACGAGGAAACAACAACTACTGATTAATTGAATATAAGCATCTAAACTAGCAAAAGAAGCGTTGATTTGTGATTAAGACTACTTAAAACTAATGACTACGATTAATGGAAGAGATTAACTATATGAAGAAAGAATCTAGAGCTATGGTTCACTATAGCAGTAATTGACAACAATTTGGCATCAACAATTCATAGCATGGCATAATCAAACAGGATTAAAGTTCTCTCGAATCAATTAA
>SNQN01009987.1:0-23368 GCA_008642245.1 Bassia scoparia
TTGGGCAGAGTTGATATCCTGGAGAGAGACGATGGGGACCGCCTAGTTTGTAGTTCTCCTATGGGGATCAACCAAGGATGGAAAGAAGCTAGGGTGGCTGATTCGTTGAATAATTTTGGAAATAAGAAGAAATTAATATGGGTCAATGTGCTAAAGGTGTGATAGGAGGCTGGAATGACTTTATTAACTTAAACAGTTCGCTCAGGAAGATAGGGATAGTCATGCTGGGCTCATAAGAAGATGCATTGTGACTGTTGGCATAAGTGGGAATCTGGTGCTACCAAGAGTTTATGGCAGATGACCAGTGTGTATAGTTGTGACGAAAGTCATGGCTGAAGTTGAACTGAGTTTTGGTGGATAATGACTCTTTCGGTTGAGAATTGCTTGGTTAGGGTCAACTTAACGAGGATACGAATATGTTGCATTTTTCAGGCATTGCTTGTCTCCTTGTAGCTACTTGAGTAACACAAGTCCACATATTGGTTGGCTAAGACGCGCGCAAAATAGAAGATTGCTCAGATTCTGAAATGGTCTGAAGGGATGAATGGGACTAGATGAATAAGTAATGGTCATCTTTTGCGCTATTCCAGAGAAAGTTTTGCTCAGTTTGTGATAGTTTTTGCTTCGCAGTGTGGTGTGTATACTATGTGATTACTATTGCTTAGCAGTGCGGAAAAAGGTCCCAACTTGTGAATGTACTACATTGTTGGTTTTCTAGACGTCAGTGTCTGGTAATAGTTTAGACGGAGTCAATTTTTTTAGGGGGATCACGGAGAGGGTCAGACCCTTGTGATATCCCAGTACTTAAGTTGTTGTGAGGTTGGCTTCCAACAAATGCAGTCTAATCTTTCAGACCTCGCTACTATATAGCCCGTACTCATGTCCTTCATTTAATGCTTGGGTCACATCATCTTATCAGAATCATGGGATCTTGCCTTTCGACATTTCTAGCGTGTGATGAGTATATGAGTTGATTATAGGGAGGATGTGTCGGTTCACGAACAGCCACTGGAGGAGCTATAAGGCTAGCTACTATATATGCCAAAGGGATACTTCAAATGATAACATTCTGATCTTGACAGAAGATTATAGACAAGGTCCCAGTTGAGTGGGGAGGTATTCTAGTCTAGAAGAATGGCTCAATCAGCCAGTTCAATGATGAAGGTTGTGCTGGCATTCGAAATTATTGGCAAGTTTCTTTTTCTCCTTGCGATACATCCGCATGGATGGGTTTGACTCCTAGTATTTCCTAATGCCCAGCTGATTTCTATTCAAAAGTATGGCCTGGAACATGGGTACGGGCCGAGTATTGCACCTGACATGAGAAAACTGGATTCCGGCGAGGCATTGCGATTTGCCACATGTTACAGGTCATTTGTGGATTATCACAGATTAGAATCGGCAGAATGCAAAATCTTCATACGGAGAGCGGTTTTTTGCATGCTTAGAGTATTGCAGGGAGCAATGTCTTACATGGTACAGTTGGCCATCTTGGTATGTCACTAATACTTTTTCTCTACCTTTATGGTATAAGAGAGGGTGAGGAAGAGGTAACTTCATGTGTTAATTAACTGTAACATATACATAATTATATATATAAGCATTCTTGTTAATATTGCGGTAGGTGGTAAGGGTAGTAATAATTTTTCGGCCTATGGTTTTTGACTATACCATGGATTAAATGTCTTTTTATGGATTGTAATCTTTTTGAACATTTTTTTATGCACTTTATGGAAGGAAGAGGATATTGTTCAAAAATGTCTTACTTCTTCTAATATCAGAGATACCCTGGTACAGCATGTGTAACGTGTTGGATTTTTGGAGAACGGGGGGTTGAAAGAGGCTCACAACTCTGGTAAATGATGTTAATTTGCTCATACGTTGTCCTATCGGATTGAGATAGGTCTTACCTTATGCTCCACTAAGGTCTCGACGCCTGTGTATTTTACTCTTCCGTTATTCCGTTGGGGTGGTGGTGCCGTGAGGGGAATAGATAAGTTGGCCATTTTTTTTGGGGTGTGTTTATCGTTTGAGCCCTGGTAGTAAAAATTCATTATATCTTCTATTGAGGAGATATACTAGGCATGGTGAAGCTGAGCAAGGTAAAAATAATCTACAACTTTGCATTTATCGTCACGCAGAAATGGAATTAGCGTGCTCGACCTTTCATTGGCTTGGGGGAGAGGGAACCACTGAGAAAATCCTACTCTTTCCTACAGTGTTATATTTTTGGGTGGTATTTGATGGGAATTTGCGGGCAGCCCTGCCACAAAATTTGAGATACAAGAGATGCATTTAGTGTGTTTGGCGCTGTGAAAACGTGGAGCACTCTCATCTTGATCTCTGTTGTTTTGAAATATAGTCCTAATATTCAATTATATGGACTCAAAGGGGTGCCTAGCATAGACTTAATTGCTGTCATAGACATAAATTGTTGCGGCCAAATTTCCTTATTTTTGAGTTTTGTTGGAAGATGTAACGTGTTGCTAGTGATAGGGAGTAGGTGGCTGTATTATGCCATACCAGAGTGAGATAAGGAGTTATATACCTTTGTTGATCGCTCGACTCACGCGCGCACGCGACTCATCTCTCTATTAACACGCGCGCGCTCGCGCACTCATGTTCGATGACTCCTCGCTCTGATTAATTCCCCCTCCCATCATGACTAACTGTTGCCAATAGGGGCCACCAACGGGTGATCCATGCAAATTGCAAGGAGATAATATGAGGTATACTTTTGGTATAATGGTTCACATTTAGTCATGAACAGAAAATAAATGATGAAGACCGAGACCAGTCGCCATCTCAGGTAATCTGCGATAAATGTATAATGGTCGTCATAGTTAGAACAGTTCTAAGTTCTAAACAAGACTTCACTATGGAAATATATTTTGTGTCACTTAATATACGATGAGTATATATTAATTCATATATATACTACGATATCTTGGAGAGGCCGAACATAGCTAGAAAAGTGACGAACCGCTCAGAAGAACACCTCGCGCAGTTAGACGGATATTTAAACTAAAACATCATAATTTTGTGTTAACGCTACTGGAGCATTATGGAGCCTCTATGAGTATTTGATAGGGATACACCATTAAAAATTTTTTATGTGCGGGTCTCCTATTATTCGATATCAAACATCTTTTGCCTGATTTCAGGAAAGGTTTAGCACTAATATAGGCGGAGGCCTTTGAGGTTGGATTTATTTTGATTACTATATTATTCATTTGGATGATAGCTCTTTATTGTGGTTGTGGGATAACTATAAGTTGGGTGCTCCGTCCTGGTGACTTGATTTCTAGTAGTGGATCTGTTTGTTGATTTTACGTTCTTGGTCGATGGGTGTTTTGTTGATATATGTGTAGACTGTGGCTTATATTTGTGTTGGGGTGATGCTATATATTTATACATGAAGTTATTGTCTTGAGGAATTTATTGACAGAATTTCTATTGGGTATTTTAATGGTGTCGCAGAGTTGAGGGAGCATATTGGATTATACAGGATTATAAAATTCCATTAGTATTAGTTAAATGGTATTAATAATATGCCTATTAGATTAGGTTATTTGTGCTATGATAAAGTACGTTATCTTCAATGTTCTGCTCTTGTCTTTTTCTTAGTTTGGGGCAATTATTTGGGTTTTGTATCATCAACTTTATGGTGGGCTGCCCTGCTTAGGGCTCCATAAAGAGAGGGACCTCCGCTCTCTATACAGGTTTGGGCCGAGTAGTCGCCTGAGTTGTTTTTTTCTATCTCAGATAGAGCTTAAAGCATTAAACTATATTGGTTTTCTAAGGGGAGTGGTGTTTAACCTTCTTTGGTTTTGTTCAGATCAGATCAAAAGTCACATACTAACACGTTTTGTTTGATGTTTGTTAGTATATGTCTTAGATAAAGAACAGAGAGGATTTGCAGTGGGACAGTGATGAGATCATTTTCACGGAAGTCGCATGAATCTATAGTGGTGATGAGGCTTTTCCATTCGTTTTTGGTATTGTATAAGTGCCTCTTCGAATTTCACCAGGTTTGATTGTCTGGTCAAGGAGGTTACTCTGTTCGGGAGTCTTTCAGCTTGGGTATTCCTCAGCTGCATCATCCATTCTTTTATGGGTTAGATCCTCTTTATTGTGCAGTTTCTTCTCTCTTTTCCTGTGTTTGAATGGGCGCTCCCTTTGATCAGGTCGATCTCCAAGCTGGAGCTCGACTATTTTTCAGGTATGTTTCCCTCATTGGGCACTCCTGCTTGCTATCTCGCTTATCTCTAACATTCTCTGTCGGGTATATCACCCACTACTCGTTGTTTGTTATATGGAAGTGCCTTCCTGGTTAGTGGGTTGCTGGTGGAATTATGCCCTTCGGCCTGGTTGGCGAGATTAACTTCGGAAGGGAGCTGGATTATAGTATGGATTCATTGGTTCTGGGTCCGGTGTTTTCTGCTCAGCTTTTCTTTCTTGTGTTTTTCTATTTGGCATTGTGAGTCCATTTAACATCATGTACTGAAGTGATGAATGCTACATCTCTCTGTATGGTCTATTGATTTTTAAATACTTGCTCTAGTAAAGGTGGTTATTAATATGGTGATGTCTGTTCGGGATCATATCATATCTGTTTCCCGTCCTGCAATTCCTCATGTAGGCTGTTATGATTTCTCGGAGTGCGTTGCTTGTTAGGTGGTCATTGCTGTGTCTCTCAAAGAGAGATGTTGGTCGTGGAGAAGAGTCAGTTTGACATGGGCGGTGGTTGGTTGTAATTTACTACGTTGCACTAGGGGGGCTGGTCTGATCTTCACCGGATGGCGACCAGCTTCGCTTAGGGACTTCTTCCTACTATTGGAAGGGCCAATCCAGGTGTAATAGCGGGGTTCGCACAGTTGTGCAACATCTGCGAAGCTAATCATTTAATTCGCGGGTGTGTAGGTAGGAGATGTGGTTGGTGGAGATTCCTCTGGAAGTTTCTTCTAGGTCTCTGGTCTATATCTCTCTGGTAGCATCTATTCCCAACTCCCATACGTCCTAAACTATTCTTTCAACAGCATGGTCCATCCCTTTGCGCGAGAAGTTTGTGGGCTGGATTATTCCAAGGATAAGGAATTCTCCGAGATGTGTTTCTGGACCTCTCGCATTTAAATGCTGAATACAGGCATGATATTTTGATGATCTGCCCTCAATGCTCCAACTATAATAATCGACAAGTGTAACTTAGCAGGCTCATCTGTTTCTGATCTCCATAATATTTCTTGGTTTTCGTACCTCTCTGAGCCTGTGTCCTCTGGCCATGCTAAGATCTAGGAATCTTATCTCGTTCAATGTCACTACGCCTTGAGATGGTTTCCTGTGTGACCAAGCCATTCTTAGCCTCTCTATTCTCGAACTGCTCATACATAGTTCCGCATTGATGGCCACTGCCTTGTCATCACTATTAGTACTCATATATTATATTGGTTACTCATTTTAGCCCTGTCTCAGCTGCTTCTGTCTACAGTTCTGCTACTTATCTGTGTCTGAACGAGGAGTCAGTGAGACAAGAAGTGGGCGGACTCATGCCCATAGCTACAATGAAGGTGTGAGTGGCCCAGATATTTTACGACATGTTTCTGTCGCAATGTAGCGGAACGGATACGAATTACTCATTTGCTGCGTTTATTTGTTATATAATTTGATTAATGATAAACCAGATGATTAACAAACTTGCCCGACACAGAATAAGAGGACATACTACGAATTGTGTATTACTGATTTCATTCGAAGAAGAAAGATGCCCCCAGTTTTAGACTTGAGTCTCAGGAAATACGCTTAAACTTTTGGAATTTTCAGAGGTGGTTTGCCACACTCTTTCTTTCATTCATTTATAATTATCAATACATTTGAATAAGTTGGTTAAAAAAAGGGATCAGATTTACATACGGAAGAACCAGCATGTGAATGTTGTTGATTAAGGCAGAATATTCTTCTGGCAACCTCGAGCTCTTTCTCAATATATGGGAATAACTTTGTTCAAAAAGAATAGGCCCTCCCTAATTCGGGACCCGATATTTATTAGGGTCCTGGCACTCTCTGTTTACTTGAGTGGTATGGTTCGAAAAATCATTCACCAACACGCAAGAAAGGGTTTCTAATTAGGTCAGTTTGCAATAAAAGCATTAATTTCAACAATTGGGTACAAGAGAGGCACGAATGTTTCAATTTAATTGCGAGTTGTCTCCCCCATTAGCAAAGAGAGTTTGGATATAATCTGCTAGCAATCGTAAGATTAAGCCAGGGTAATGTCCAACGCAACCTGTAATAGAAGGTCCCAGATGTTAGGATGAGTCTGTAGTTGTGGCAATGGATCCCTACCTGGTTAGTTAATGAAGTTGACGAATATTTGTGAAGGTTTGTTCTTTGTTTTGTATTGTTGCACTGATTATCAAATTGGGCAATTACATTGAATTGTTATGGCAATTTAATTTGCGAATGTTGGTAGATTGGGTTCTGTTTGCTTCAAATTGGGGATTTAAAGAGCGACACAATATGGGGAAGGTTAGGTATTGAATAAATGAAAAGAGCAAACTATATATAGAAAAAAGAAGAAAGTCTGCAAAATGATAGAATTACGGGACGGGGTAAGTCAAATGGCCAATCGGGATTACATCAGATGTGGGGACTGTGTGTGTTGGTTGCGTTAGATCTTTGAATAGAGAAAGTGTGTGAATTTTGATTGCTGGTGGGATAATGATTGTTTCGATAATTTGTTGGCTGGTCATTTTGTTTGTTTTTTGGATTACTACTGTTGAAGTAGTAGAACGATGGTACGTTGTATTCCCATGGTGACCGCGTTGAGGGTAGGCAGGGGAGGATTCTGACAAATGTCACACGGGTGGCTCGCGGAGATTTTTGGCGATTGGGTTAGCCTTGACGGCAGAAGGAGATCTGGGAGACTCGGGGGAAGATAAGCTGAACCCAACGCGCAAGATCAACCTAGTATCTTCCATTCGGAGCGTTTAAGAGATTTCCCGTATTGAGTCCGGGTACGGGCTTTGTGAGCTCACCCTCATCTCAGCTAACAATTATGATTCATGTTGGCACGCTGGATGACCTTGCTCATTCTTGCTGTGTTCTTTCCTTGGTTCTTGGTCCTCTCCTTCATATATCCTTCGTCGTTTCCACATTGTTCGACAGATGCAATCTCACATCAATCTCAATGTTCCTTCTTTTCTTGCCTTTGTCCTCTCAGTGGCGAATATTTCTTGTGTGTGCATACATCGACCGGAGAAGCATGCTTACTTTCTTTTGGGTCTGTTCAAAAGTGAGCGTAGGGTCTAAGGTCTTAACCACCACCTCAGGCCATGGATCCTATGTACGCAGTTAATGTGTCTAGCACGTATATAAACATATTTGGGTTACTTACCACACCTCGCTGGATAAACTTAATTTTCCTTGCACCATTTGCACATTAATGGGTCAAGATTTCGGGAGCGACCTTGCACTACATGGTGTGTAAGGTGTGAAATGTGCTAATCATCTACTTCATAAATATTTATCGTCAACGCTATGCTTGCGTTGCAGGTACCGTACGGCTTGGAGAGGGATTTCCTGGTCACGGTATGAGGTTGACTCTCTCCATAGAGGGCGAAGCATCCGTGAGTTCTCCTCGAGGTGGGTCCTGAAGGACGCAGCGTCGATAAAGATTGCTGCATCTCGCTAGGGGAGTTGGATGCTTCTGGAATTCTCCCCAGACCGCTGGGGCAGCCCATGGCGAGGTGATTGTGCTTACAGTCTTTTTGTTTGCTCTCTTCAATTTTTTAATATATTGCCTCATACTGATTGGTTGGAACTTTGATTGACTCAGGATTGCGGTAGTCTTCTGTAGCAGGCAATCTCAAGCTGTGCCTTTTCGCACTCGTCGAATTGTCCCTGGCCAGCCCCTCACTTCTGACTCGGTGCTGGCTGCGCTAGATCGATGGGGTTTTCGCTTTAGGGTGGGCAGACTGTTGAGGCCGAGCTTACACTAGGCTGGTCTCTTCCTGATATGCGCCTAGTAGGGTCGTAGGGCGTTTTAAGATGGCACCCTTTCTCACTCTCGGAGCCTCTCCAACACAGTTGGAGTGATTCATCTCTCAGGACGTTCTAATCACCCACTTTAGTTCAAGTATTATGTAGAGTTATGAGCCATGATTGACTTTGTTTGCTCAGTTGTAATCTTGTGTCTTCTAGAGTGTTTAATCAAATTGATATCTCTCTTAATTAGATATCTCGCTTCAGAATTCTTCAAGAAAGGATTAAATGTGTACAGTAATGTTTTCTCTGTATAGTCAGAGTATGGTCCTGGCTTCAAATTTTAGATACTTTGTAGCTATTTACAGTTCATTATGATATTTCTCGGATATAGCTTCACTCGCACTCTAATTTGTATAAGTTCACGATGTTATATATACTATGGTAAGTTGACTATATTAACAGCCAATTAGATATAATGTAAACAGTTTTTGTAAGATGTTTGTGCAGCCAGAAAAAGTGAAGAGTTAAGCCAGTCCAACGACTTGTACGTACACAGGACTTTAGTCTGTTTGATAGAGCACTCTCTGCTGCTTATTTGCTCCCCACCCACAGGTCAGGCATATGTGCTAACGGGATGCTCCAGCTTAGTAGTTCAGGCACAGGTCAATAGTGAGGTGTATCACCAGCAAGTTTTGGGTGGTGGCTTCGGGTTTATGTCTGGTCTATATTGAGTACCTTTGGGCCTCAAATTTCTTCAACGATTAAAGCTTTGAAACATTCCGCACCATGGTCGCGCCTCATCTTTAACCTTCTCAGTTAGTGGTATGGCCGGAGCAGTGTGGGGAATAGATAGGGCTTACTCTATCTAATCAAGTGGTTGTTTGCCTGTTAACATGTTGTCGGTTACTAAGCCTTGTAGTTACGAAATGGTAGTAGATCGATCAGTAATGGGTATGCTCTCTCAGCTGTAAGGGTTATCTCTCAACTCACAACATATCAGTTGTTGGTTTTACCTATTTCTTCAAGCCCCAATCCAGTGGGTAGTGCTAGTCTTCTAGTGTATTTCTATGTTTATCTATTTTACTGCTTTCACATACCTCACAGGGATGTACCTTAGCCAGTCTTCCTAATCTGGTTTCCCTACCTGTATGTCAACCAGTATTTTTAACAGATGTACGTGTAACAGCTGTGTGTCGATGTCAATTCCGTCAATGGTTCTTGAGAAGTGTCTATCGATCTTTGACCTTCGTCCTGATGTAGGAGCTTAGTTACTGTTAATGTTAACATGTTCGTTGCACAGGTCCACTTGATGCCAGTTGTCTGGACTTTGGAAATGTTCTTAATGAGCTCATCATTTCGAGCACTTCGACCGATAAGGTGTGCAAAGGGTATATCTAACATTATATTCTATCTTATGGTTTGGGCACACATAGATGTGGTTTAGATTACTGATATCTTTGGTTGGTATGATTGATAATGTTGAGTCCTTGGTCTGATGGTTGTGTACGTGTGCCTGTGCGGAACTTATTAGGTATCTGGTGTTTCAACTAGCGCAGCATCAGATTAGCCATATATACTTCTCCAAGCCGGACATCGTAATTACGCTTCTTTTGTTTATGAGTTCTCTTCTTTGAAATGAAAGTCTAGGGTCCTCAGGGGAGGAGTGGCGGGCCGTATTCTCCTTGAATGACCTCTCTGACGGTGAAGTGTCCATTTGTGGTTGGTTATCGGTTGTCTTCTATTGTATTTTTCTTATTGTTTTGTTGTACTGCTTGTTAATTCCTCCTTCTATCCTTTCGGGGCTTTGTAGCATCTTGAGCCTCTGGATCCGCTGTCTCTTGGCTAGGCCCTTAAGTCGGCTGTCGTCATTTTTCCTTCCTGGATGCAATTGGTAGCAAGTACACCTTGTTCCATCTTTCGTTCCTTCAGGCCATCTGGTATACAGGACCCATTGTCGAATCCTTGCAAATGTACCTGAAGCCTAGAGAGGAACAACTGATATTCTGATTGTTTCCTTAGTGCCCTGGTAATAAAGGAGTGCTGCTACTTTGGGCCTACATTTGATTGCAGGCTCTTCGTAAGGGCTAGGCCTAGAGGTCAACGCTTTCTATCAGTGTGACTTCTAACCGTTCTATATCATTATGGCTGAGTAGTCCTCTACTGAGGCTTCCGTTCATCAGTCAGGCCAATTTGAACCTCTCAGACCTATTTTGGCAATCGGCTGTATTCTCTCCCGACATTTAAATTAATTCAACGCAAAGCCAAAGAATGCAATAAAAAAACAAACAAAAATTACAAATCTTTCTAGGCAACGAACCAGTGGAAAGCTAATACTGAATGCATGCATTGAATTAAGCAAGGAGGGGGAGAGAAATTACCTGTTGCATGGGAAAGTTGAGACAACAGCACTTATCGATGAACATGGAAAATGGTCTCCCAACGAGCTTGTCACGAACAAAGCGTTGCAATTGCCAGCGATAGAATTGCTATTAATCTTGTTTGTATTCGAGAAGATGCCTTTCAAGACCAGAGAGTTTTTGTTTTGTGTTTTTCTCTTTTAATACACTTTTTGAAATGTTATTGAAGGTTTGAAGAAATGAATTATAATAGGGAAATGGATGGAAGTGACTACCAAAATATAGGGGAAGTAACCGTCCCTCAGCACGCATCGCATTAACTACCCCTTACTAACAGGTGCGTAATCATGACGTTGGCAAAAAGTTCTGAAAAATGAACACCCGCGAATTAAATCCGTTCATTTATATGCAATGGTTAGCCTGGTAAAACTGTTGAAAAGTTACATGAGCCTAGAAAAAAATTCATGGTTAAACCAGGGCACCTCCCTGGTACAAAATGAGCTGACACAGTTCACTAATGTTATTAAATCCGGGACCCATGGTAAAAATCTTCCTGACTTAAACAGGCCTGGATGGGGCTAGTTGTGGTATCTATTGAGCCCACCAGGTCCCCAATATCAACCAAGGCCCCATGTTAACTGATCGCAGTGGCCTAATTAAGTTGCAAAATGCCATATGCCCAAAAGGGTCAAAAGTGCCAATCAACTAGTCCAAAGTTGGGTGCCTGCAAGACCCTACCTGGTTATTATGTACGGAGCACTAGTCACCGATTCGAGGGAGGCTTTGAACCTATGCAAACAAAATACTAGGTAAAAAGCAGACTGAGGCTCCAAGAAGGGCTGGTAAGTTCTCATGAACAAACACAACCTACATTCTCTCTCTAAAATATTGAATACCCTGGTTAAATACTGACACCTCCATCGAAGGAGCTGTTCCTGGGTTGCCCCAGGGTAGTTCACTCGTGTTTTGTAGGCATCCGGATTGCAGACCAGGTCCATCTTCACCACCACCGGCTCGTTGGCCACTGCCTCGTCAGCAGTACCAAATATTGTACCAACAAGTATTTTTATAAAGAACCATGTACGACTTCAATTCTAACRGGAGAAATGTGGATGGATGAAGTTTTGAATGGCAATCCTATTTGATGTGTCAATGCTTTTCGAATGCAACCTAAAATATTTTTGAAATTATGTCAAGACTTATCTTTAAAATATGGGTTGAAACCAAGCTGTAAGATGTCCATCAAGGAGAAAGTTGGAGTGACTTTATATGCACTTGCACAAGGTGTATCAAATAGGACWCTTTGTGAACGTTTTCAACGGTCTGGTGAAACCATTAGTAGAGAGATTCATGATGTTCTCAATTCAATATCTTGTCGAAAGAGAAAAGGTCTTGCATATGATATTATAAGACCATATGAACCAGATTTCACAAGAGTGCCGGCAAAAATAGCTAATGATAAAAGATATATGCCATATTTTAAGGTATTGTTTAGTCAATACTTTTATTTTCACTTATCAACTGTTAGAGATAAATACAATTAAATATTCTCAATTGTTACACTAACAGGATTGCATCGGATGTATTAATGGCACGCATATTCTGGCTTGCATTCCTGAGGCCTTACAAATGCCTTACATAGGAAGCAAAAGGAGTACCCACATTCAACGTTATGGCYGAATGTGATTTTGATATGTGTTTCACGTTCGTATCAGCGGGTTGGGAAGGTTCTGCACATGATACTCGTGTTTTCCTTCATGCGATCGGGACTCCAGAATTAAACTTTTCTAAACCTCCAGAAGGTACGCGTATAAGCATATATATCATTCATAAAATTCTTTGCCCAATTTCAATATTGTTTAATAATGGATTAAAAATTTAACTAGGTAAATATTATTTGGTCGATAAAGGATATCCTGATCATAATGGTTATCTAGTACCATATCCAAAGATAAGGTATCACAAAGAGCAATTTCAAATTACTCCACCGAAAAATGAATCGAAGACTTTCAATCGTTGGCACTCATCTCTTCGCAGTGGTATTGAAAGATCTTTCGAAGTTTTAAAGGCTAGATGGAAGGTGATGATGAACAAAATGCCAAAATATAGCATTYACACACAAGTAAAAATCATGGTTGCTACATTTGCACTTCATAATTATATCAGGACAAATTCAACAGATGATCCTCTTTTTCGAGTATTAGAAGAATATCTTGATTTCATACCTTCGTCCGAACTTCCAGATATTCATTCTACATCTGAAGCTGCAACTGATAGTTGTAAACAAATGAAGGYTCTTCGTGATCGTATAGCAAAAGCTATATGAACAAATCGACGATGCAACTAAATTATTGTATGTAATTTAATTTGGAATTATTTATTATTGATGAGCATTGTAATACATAAATTTTTGAGAATATCCCTACTTTTGAGAATCAAATATTTTATACTCCATGTTTTTCGTTTAAGTGTTTAACCAAAGACTATATAAAATATAATATAATATTATATCAATTCATATAATTCCTTATAATTATTTTTTTAATTAAATATATTTTAAATAAAAATTACAATTTTGAACAGCTACTTTATCAAACACTCATACTTTAAACCACTACTTTGGACAACTATCTTCAACAGCTACTAATTGACAGTTGACAGCTACCACTACAGCTAACAGCTACTTCTACAGCTAACAACTACATCTACCGCTACTTTTTCCAAGTAGGCCCAGAGAAAGAAGCCAGCAAGGCAGCAACCACGCACAAGAAGAAGAAAAAAGGAAAGGTGATGAGTGGTAGGAAATAATGGGAGGGTATTATGGTCTTTACACTGATTCATGGGAAGGGTTAGAACAGAAAACAACCAACATGTGGGGCCCACACGAGGTTTAGTGGTTTTGCTGACCGGAAATCTACTTGAGGTCATAGTTCACAAACTTAACAAAAAAAGTGGGTAGTTGTTTTAAAAAATAAAAAATGGGTAGTTATTTTCAAAGTTGGACAAAAAGTGGGTAGTTGCTGACAAATTTTCCAGGGGATTATAATCAGTATATTTGGTAGTCTGTTCATAATAATTCCAACTTGTAGCTCATCTTCTCGTAACCATATGTAAAAATAGGTAAAAATTGATGATTAATACTACCACCAGCCGAGATCAATAACTACCATTGCAGTTACCATCAAACAGGTTAATCGTCAATTATTACCTATTTTTAATAGTTATTATTGAGTCAAAATCCTCTCGATTTCTAAGAGGAAATGGGCGGTCCATTTTCTAAATCAATGGTTGATAATGTATAAAGAGGGAAATGAAGGGGATTTTATTTTAATGCAAAATTAGGTGTCAAAATGTTAGGATAGGATCGAAAATGGATGGAAAGAAATGGAGAGGATCCTAACTCGTTATTTCTAACATGAGATCATTATGTGAAAATGGGGCCACAAGTTGGCATAAATCGAATACGGATTATTATCAGCGGACGAACAAAAGTACGAATTATTAAAATCAATTTTTTCAATAATGTTTATTAGATTAATATTTACGATTTTTCTTTGGTCACAAAAGTATTTATCGATTTACCGTCACTTAGGATTTGATATAAATTTATTTAGCTTTTCCTTTTTCATTGCAAAAATGCTATCTTAGATAGCGATTTTGCTGGGAAAAACGTTATCTTAAATAATGATTTTACAGAGTGATATGATATCTTATATAGTGATTTTGCAAAGTAAAACGCTATCTTAAATAGCATTTTCTATGAAAAGTCTAAAAATAAACTGCGGAGTAATATTGAAGTGGGTTGRTGGAGTAAATTTCGTCTCTTTCTTTGGTTTCAAGAGAATACAGCAAGGGTTCATTTACATTAATTGAAATCAACTGAGTTGTAATCAACTGAACTGAACTGAACWGAGTTGAACTGAACTCAATTAATTAAATTATGATTAATYTTGTTAATTATTGATTAATATTGTTAATTACTCATAGATTGTGAGATGGTGAGATGGTCTTTATATGTATCATATATTTTTCTTAAAGCATATGTATACCAAATATTGTTATGTATCATATATTCTTAAAGCATTGTATCATATATTATTGTGACTTGTGAGCCCTGGTATGTATACCATTTGTATTCTTTTTTTTATATGTTTCATTTCACTACATCCCAAAACCCAACTCACACCCGACTGCTGCTTTTAATTGATGACCTTCTTCTTGTTGATCAATTAATATCGATAGCAACTCCCTTGACGTTACATCATTCCAAATTCTTTCCATCGTATATTTATACTGCGATAGGAAGCAAATATTTAATAGGGAAATTCTYCATGGTGGCACTGTGTTTTTGTTTTTTACACGCGGCGACAACTTAACTTTTCTTATTACAGACCGTGGCACCTAGTTTCTAATTAATTACACACCGTGGCCATTATACTAGAATTAGTTGTTAACATTGTTTAATTAACGTTAACTTAGTTTTCTTAACCTTGACTAACTTAAATTACTAACCTAACCTTATTTCAACTTTAAATCCCTAATTTTATTTTTCCCCCAATTTCATTCTCCTCTTATTCTGACATCTCTCAATTGGCCAAGATCTTACTTGAACTCCGAGTATGTTCAATGCGCACAACGCTGCATCATCGTTGCTAGTAGTTGATGAGGCTTCCATACTAATATCGATGGATTAAGTTATATTATGTATATGTATCTGACTTTCTTGTGTTTTGCCCTAATAAAATAAAATGACTACCCGTAACTCATAAGAACTTCACGAGCAAAATAAAAGAAAGTATGTGATCGAATGAATTGACATCTATTTAATGTTGGTATAATCTGTATATATTTATACCGATCCTAATTCTGTTAGGTTAAGCAAACTATATCTATTATTCCTACTAATGTTATTGGGTAATCCAAGGCTTAATAAGTAATTATGCTGTGTAGTTGTTTCATAACAGRAACATTTTAGTTACAGTTTAACAACGAGATCGAGAGATGCCAGAATAAGAGGAGAATGAAATTGGGGGAAAATAAAATTAGAGATTTAAAGTTGAAATAAGGTTAGGTTAGTAATTTAAGTTAGTCAAGGTTAAGAAAACTAAGTTAACCTTAATTAAACAATGTTAACAACTGATTCTAGTATAATGGCCACGGTGTGTAATTAATTAGAAACTAAGTGCCACGGTGTGTAATTAGAAAAGTTAAGTTGTCACCGCGTGTAAGAAACAAAAATACAGTGCCACCATGTAGAATTTCCCTATTTAATATAAATAATGAAAAAACATCTAACAATAACAATAAAAAATGAAGCCTTACCACGTGATTACGTAATGCAACAAGTCAAGAAGAAACAAAAGAAGATTTTAGATTGTAATGAGTGTTTGTAGGATGAATTTGTTATTTAACATTTGCACTATTTATAGGAACATTGAAAAATTAAAAAATAGTTGAAAATTAATTGTATTTGTGGTTGAATATTAATTGTAATTGTATGGTTGAAGATTGATTAAAATATGGTTGAACAGTAATTGTATTTGTGTAGATGAAGATTAATTATAATATGGTTGAAAATTAAATGTATTTGTATGGTTAAAGTTTAATGGGTTTTTCTACACTATACCCCTCTAACTTTTCGTTTTCCACAATATACCCCCAARGTTATTTTCGTCTCTATTGTGCCCCTGACTTTCACTACTCTTCTATGTGATAACCTTGATGGTTAGATTTAACCATCCTTGATTAAGTTTAATTTAAATAAATAAATTAAAAAAACCAGAAAAATAAATTAAAATAAAAACCACCATTTACCCACCACCCACCCCAACTCCACCACTCCTCCCACCCACCTCGCAACCAACTCCACCCCGCAACAGCATCAACACCAGCAACCAGCCAACCACCAACATAGTAGCACCAACAACCACCCACCCCTACTCCACCACCAACACCTCAAACATAGCAGCACCCAAACCCCTTGAATTCAAATTTGAATCACGAACCACCCAATAGGACGACCAACCACCCCTATTAAACGACGAACAACCCAATCGAATGACGAACCTAACCACCCCTATCGAACGTCGAACCACCCCCACCGTGCGCGAACCACTACCATTAGCAACCCTCAATTGAAACACTACCACGAACTAGGAGAGAGAGAGAGAGAGAGAGAGAGAGAGAGAGAGAGAGAGAAAGAAAGAGAGAGAGAGAATGGCAAAACGAAAAAACGAAAAACGAAATAGGAGACATGTTGCGGGTTTTGCGGTGGTTTTAGGCTCAAGTGGCTGCGAGTTTTGCGATGGTTTTAGGCTTAGGTGGGAATGAGTTCGAATTGGGAGGATTTCTTGGCATTGGTGGTGATCGATTCGGTTTAGGGTGGGTTTGAATTGGTGGAAGGAATGCAACGGTGGACTGGCGAGTCAAATGGCTGCGGTGGAGGTGGGAGTGGCGTGATGGCGTGGGTGGGTTGCTTGGGTGCGGTGGTGGGTGGAGGGTCTGGTTGCTTGGATGGGTGGTTTGGGGTGGGTTAGTTTTATTTGGAAAGAAAATCATGGTTAAGCTCAAATTCTAGTTTTGGTTATTACATAGAAGGATATTAAAATTTAGGGGTATAATAGGGAGGAAAAAAAACTTTGAGGGTATATTGTAGAAAACGGAACGTTAGAGGGGTATAGTGTAGAAAAACCCAAGATTAATTGTATTTGTGGTGGAAGATTAATRAAAATATGGTTAAAGATTAATTATATTTGTATGGTTAAATATTAATCAAAATATGGTTGAAAATTAATTGTATTTGTGGTTTAAGATTAATTAGTTAGTAAAATCATTAAGCTGAACTGAACAGAYCTGAATTGAATTGAACTGAGCTGAACTGAGCTGAACTGAACTAAATTGAACTGAAAATAAACTGAAGTAAACAGACCCCAAGTTGTATAAAAGAAGTTATCTGATGTCACCATGTCATGTGCTTTACATTGAAGGTGGTTCTTTCACATTGGGCCCATCAAAAATCATAAATACTTCCTCCATTTTTTTATTAGATGTTTCATACCAATTTGACATAGTATATACTAATTTGACACGATGTTTAAGAGTTGATTGAATTAGATAAAATAGATGAGTAAGTTAGGTCATCCACAATAGTTCATATATCCCACATCAACTTCATACAAATCTCTCTCATAACAAACCTCTCACTAARAATAGTTCAAACATTTTAGGGGTTTGTTAATGGAACCCAATATATATCCATATTTCATATTCCGCCCAACTTTTACTTAACATTATTTCATTTTCCTTTTTATTTGATACCCCATACCCAACCTAAATTTCACTTCACCCCATACAAACCACTTATTATTTTCATACGTATCCCAATAATAAGTGTTTTGAAAATCAAACCTTACAACTCACACACAAACCCCATGAAGGCCATGATGAACCTCTTACTGTGAGTGCCCTAAATGTGTGAATGATAATTTGTTTTTTGTGGGAAAAAGTAATTTTGGGTGAATAGATTGAGTAAAGTAATAAAAGTTGACTTTAGAAATGATAAATTCATTAATGTTAGAGTAAATAAATTCAAATAGCTTTTTTAAGATTTTTTTTTTAAAATAAATAATTTTTTTACCGATCCTACGTGGACGATAGCAGGGTAAATACTTTGAAGTCCAAAGCAAATTCGTAATATTCGAACTAAAAAGTTGTATTGGGAAAAAATTCTTTAGATTTGTCAAATATTAGAGTAACTAGTTTTATCATTGGACACCGGCATTGCCCGTCTTTTGTCAAATGGTGCCCATGTTATCACAAATAAGTTTAATACAAAAAGAAAACTTGTCCAAAACTACCTAGGTTACAACGGTTTTTGCGAGAAACTACCTAAGTTAAAAAAATGTGCGACAAACTACGTAAGTTAGCCATAACCTTGTTGATCACTACCATAAAATGTATTTCGGCGTTAATTATTGTTTTCCGACCACTAATTCTCACGTGACTGGCACATGTTATCTCTTTTTCCTCCTTTTTCTTCTTATTTCTCCATTTCCCATCATTCTAACTCACTCAATCTCAACTCTCAAACTCTTGCTCCTCAATCTCACTCATTCACTCACAAATTCAAATCTCTCACTAAAATTTATCCCCAAACACAATCTCACTAAAAAAATCAAATTTCACTCAATTTTTTGGGGGCATTTTTCGCGTGAGATGTTCGATTATTGGGATAACTCTAACTTCGAGTTATGTAAGTTTTCGATTCAGTAATTAGATGTTCAAGTGAAACAAGAACTTCCAAAGCTTGCAAAACAAATGCCAAGACTAGGACAAACCCCAGTTCAAGGCAATCCACAAAAAAAAACACTAATGAGCCTTCACTCTACACGAAACCCTAAACTGAATAGTAGACATTATAAGATCAATAGGGCTCACAACATATTGAAAAAATGTAGCATTTCTATTACACCAAATCGCATAAACACATTATATTAAAGACCTCACATAAACTTGACTTCTTTCATTAGTTTTCCTGGGAAAACTTTGACAACAATCTAAACTTCCTCATTCCAGGATCTAGGGCCCCTATTAAGGCCCATACCAAACAAGATCTTTGTCCAAATCTGAGCATAAATAGGACATTGAAAAAGAGATGCTCAACATTTTTCCTGTCCAAGGTGGCATAGAGCACAAACATCAGAAATYCTAGGAGTCCAAGCATGTAATCTCACAGAAGTGGAGAGTCTTTAATCTCAAAAATGCTTTTAAGAGTGGCAGTGTTGTTGCAAATTAACCTGCTCCAAAAGACTTTTGGACTTTGCATTCTAAGATGAGTATACAACTTCTTGATGGAGACTTTGCCTTGATGCATAAAAGAAATCCATCCCCCACAATCATCAACAAGCTGTCTGCTTTTCAAGAWCTTTTGAAGAAATCAAGAACAATTAGCAGGCACCTTAAATTCCCAGAAATCAGATTTCTTAACATAGAAGGTATGTACCCACTTTACCCACATTTTATCAAATTTATGTGCCAAATCCCAAAGAAGCTTAGTGATAGAAGCCTTGTTCCATAAAGAGATTAAGATCACATTCCTGCCCCCTGGAACCCTAGGAAGACAAAGGTGAGACCAAGCCACAAGAGCCTTCTTGGAGGGACTAAGCTTGCCGGTCCAAAGAAACATTCTACAAAAGGTCTCAATTTCCTTCATGACCTTTTTAGGAAGAAGAAAAATATGTGCCCAATAGGTTTAGACCCCAAACAAAACCCCTTTAATGAGATGCAATCTACTAGCATAAGAAAGGAATTTTTAAGTCCAACATTTGACTCTACTAAGTATCTTCTCAAAAAGAGGCTTACAATCAATATAAGTCATCTTCATAGAAGAGAAAGGAACACCCAAGTATCTGAAAGGCAAAGTCCCAAGCTGAACTCCCAAAGCCTCACTCAAAATAATTTGATCAGCTTGAGAAACACCTCCAAAATAAGCATCGATCAATTTTCTATAGATTAGCCTCCAAACCAGAATTGACAGAAAATTTTATGAAAGCATCAAATAGAAACTGAATAGAGACCAAGTCATCTCTTGTGAACATCATAAGATCATCAGCAAACAACAGGTGGGTAATCCCTAATCTCTCACATCTGGGGTGGAAATTGAAATTCGGATCACTGGACATTTTCTTTTAGCATCTCGACAAGTACTCAATTCCTGAAGTAAAAAAGGAAAGGTGACATGGAATCACCTTGCCTCAAACCTTTTTGGGCTTTGAAGGGGGGTGAAGGCAAACCATTTATCAAAATGGAATAACTAACATAGGTAACACACCCCATAGCCCAGGTCACAAACAGATCAGGAAAGCCAAGACCAATGAGCATAGATTTCAAAAAAGCCCAATCCAAGGAGTCATGGGCCTTTTTTAAATCCACTTTCAACATGCATCTAAGAGAAAAGTACTTATGGCTATATCCTTTGATGAGCTCAGAAGCCAGTAAAATATTATCAGCAATCTGTTTTCCAGGAATAAAGCCAGACTGAGCCTCATGAACAACTGAATCCACAACACTAGCCAACCTTGCAGTCAAAATCTTAGATATCAACTTATAAACGATAGTAGAATAGGCTATAGGCCTGAAGTCCTTCACTATATCAGGATGCAGAACCTTAGGCACAAGAYTAACTGAGGTGCAGTTCCATTGAGGCAGTAAATGACCAGTCCGAAAAAAACCAATCACGGTTGAAAAGATATCCTGCTTGACAATACTCCAAGATTTCGTACAGAAAAAGCATTAAAACCTTCAACTCCGGGGGCTTTGGAATCATCAATATCCTCGTAAGTCACAAGTCTGATTAGAGAAGCTCTATCATCTGAAGAAAGAACAAGACCCAAAGCCAAGATTTGGGAGTCCACTTGACATAGTCCTTGCTTTTTAGTCCCTAAGAGACCCTTATAAAAGCCAAGAATCTCATCTTGAATTGCAGTTGGCTCTGTCACAATATCAGCATTTTCAGTAGTGGGAGAAACAATTTTATTCCTATGGAACCTTTGCTTCATGGCTGCAAATAGAAATGAGGAATTAGAGTCCCCTAGTTGAAGCCAATTCACTCTAGACTTTTGGCGCAAAACACTCTCTGAAACTTTTAACCAGTGCCTCAGATTCACTAGGTATTGCTGCTCCTGGGCCTGTAATCCAACATTAGAAACATCAAGCTGAAGGGCAGCCTGTATAGTCTCCAAGTCACTTCTCGCTTGCTCAATCTAGGCATCAGAATGAGAAAAATGTGTTGCATGAAAAGCTTTTAAGCTCCTTTTATCAYCTTGAAGTTTAGACCACACCTGAAACATACCGTTGCCATGAACTGGAGCGTTCCAAGCATGAGCCACAGTAGTAAGAAAATCATCATGAGTAGCTAAAATATTGAGAAACTTAAAGGGCCTACCACCAAAAGTAGTAGAGCATTTAAAATCCAAAACCATAGGGCTATGATCAGAAAGGGAACTAGATAAGAACTTAGGCTCCAAATGACTCAAAGCCTGCATCCAAAGCACATCCCCAAACACCCAATCTAGCTTACAATTGATCCTAGATGACCTTAAGGCTTTGTTACACCAAGTGAAAAAAACAACCAGAACATTTCAACTCAGTATGTAAAAGAGAATCCAAGTAGCTCTGAAAGTCTCTAGTCTCATATAATGTCACAAAAGCTCCATTCACCCTATGCTCATGAGATAAAATAGCATTAAAGTCCCCTGAAAAAAGCCAAGGATAAGAAGATTTCTGAATCGCTGCAAGCCCAGCCCAAAGAACTTGCCTATCAACAAAAGTGTGTAAACCATACACCAAAGTCCATTGAAAAACCAGAGAAGCAGCCTTAAAGGTAACCGTACAATGAATGAACTGCTCATGAACATGAGCAACCTACAAGTCAATCATATCAATTAATATCCTAGGCTAGCCAAATCCTCCACGTCAGAGAGAAAGCATAATTATGAACCCAAGACCACTTGGATCCCATTTTTTTTTGGAATTTCATAGCTTTATTCTCCTTTACTCTTGTTTCAAGCAAACCAAACAAGGAAATGTGAGTTTTATTCAAAAAGTGTCTAACTTCTACATGTTTAACAGGGTCATTAAAGCCCCTAATATTCCAAGAAAATAACATCATCAAGAAGGTGAATGACCTCTAATTGCTAGAGGTTGAATAGAATCTCCCACAACTGAACTATCACCAAGATCCAAAGCATCTCCTGAGTCTGCCAATAAATTAATTTCAACTTTCATGTTATATTATTAATCAATTTTATTTAAATAGTAACATATTAATCCAAAAATATATCATTAGTAATAGTAAAATATTAATCTGAGTTTAATATTAATCCAAAATTAAATGATTACATATTAATCCAAAGATTTACTCTGTATTATTAATAATAGTTAAATATAAAGTTAAATATTAATCCAAAGATATACTTCGTATTATTAATAATAGTTAAATCCAAAGTTAAATATTAAACTAAGTTAATAATGTTAAATATTAACCCAAAGATATATTATTAATAACAGTTAAATACTAATCTCATTATTATATAGTTAACTAGTTTTATATTAATCGCAAGATTAATATTAACCCAAAGTTAAATATTTCAGTTCAGTTCAGTTTAGTTCAGTTCAGCTCGTATAAGTTAAGTTAAGTTAAGTTTAGCTCCATTCAGTTCAGTTTAGTTCAGTTGATTTCAATTAATGTAAACGAACCCTCAATATGAATGACAGATTATGATCTCATTAATTATTAAAAGTTATTTTWAAATGAAATTAAAATTAACATTATATATTGTACAATGCAAGTAAAGAAATAGATGAATCTTTTTCTATTTGAAAATTTTACAATAGGTAAGCTCCAATCAAAATTAAATGTTGTTATACGGAGTATTTAAGTTGATATATATATATATATATATATATATATGTATATATATATGTATATGTATATATATATATATATGTATATATATATATGTATATAGTGGTTCATATTCATCCATAGAAATAACCATTTTTTGGATGAACACTGTAAAGTTTTTGCCATATTTGTCAAGTCTTTGTTTACAATAGTCATTGTGCAAAACAATAACCCACCAGATTTTATCGATAGTATTTGAACACGATTTACTCTGTAGAAGGAGTTACGAATTTGTTAAATCTCTCTTTAAGTAGAGATTATCCTAATCATAAAAGATAGGAAGTGTTTGTATAATATATGGTACTGRTGACGTGGCAGTGGCCAACGAGCCGGTGTTGGTGAAGATGGTGATGGCCAGCAATTCGGATACCTACAAAACACGAGTGAACTACCCTGGGGCAACCCAGGAACAGCCCCTTCGATGGAGGTGTCAGTATTCAAKCAGGGTACTTAATATTTTTGAGAGAGAATGTAGGTTGTTATTGTTCATGAGAACTTACCAGCCCTTGGTGCCTCAAATCTGCCTTTTATACCTAGATTTTGCATGGTCAAAGCATTCTTAATC
>SNQN01009988.1:3009-23368 GCA_008642245.1 Bassia scoparia
AAAAACACACATTATCTCATAGCATTTATTGCAAACTCCCAACTACTTTCTCTCTCTAGCTTGGCACTTTTAATTCCCTAAACTCCATACTTACTMAAGCATCGGAGGGGAGATAATCCAAATAGGATTATTCTCCTTTGTGCAGGTGCCAGGCGCTCAAGATTTCTCAGTCAGGAGGTCTAGGAAAGCGAAGAGCAAGTCTACGTGTAATAGAAGGTCAGCTCTCCCGAGGTAGCATTGACGGGAAGCCTCCACCCTTTCTCAACCCAGAAGCTAGGGAAATATTGTAGCCAGGCCACGTCATCCACRAATTCACTTGCTACAACAAATTTTATTTTACTTAAATACTTAGTTTCATCGTAATATTTAAAAATCGGTACCTACTAACCCTCAAACTAACCTATCTGTTTTGCGTGAATTGACTATTTTGCCCTCCCTTATACTTAGACCCCCCCAACCCCCCTTTCTTTTCCCTCTTCCCACGACACTTGCTTTATCTCCTTGCTTCTTCTCCCCTACCTTCATCTCCTTCCTTGAGGAGTATTTTTTCATTTCTTCTTCATAATCATCACCATCGTCATTGCCTCTCACCTCTCAGCTACAATTCGTCGTCTCTCTCCTCTCACGAATCGAAACAACAGCGCAAATTTCCCATGAAGAGTTACAAACAAAAGGGCAGCGAGGAGGAAGTCGAATCTGTGAAGCAAGTATAAGAATTGGGGTTGATTACAAGGTTACAAACAAACCAAAAATCGTTTTTTTCCCTAAATTTCCAAATTTTGAAGTATTTTCGCAAGTTAAGATGATTGATTTGAGTATGAATTTAAAAGTAATTTTCATATGTTGTTGGGATAATTGATGTGTCATTTTGTTGGGACAATTGATGATTGATTCCAATCACTTTTGTTTGTTATTTTTTTTCTTTTTTTTTTTGCTAAATTTTTMATTTTTGGGTTGAATTTTTTGTTATTTTGGTTGATTTGTCGATTTTTGGGTTAAATTTATTGGTTGAATTTCTGGGTTGAATTTTCGGGTTTGATTTGCTAAAAAAAATTTGGCTTCGATTTTGGRGTTTTTTGTTTGATTTTCATGGTGTTTTTTCTTTGATTTTCATGGTGTTTTGGTTGAAGTTTTGGACTTTGGATTCTTGGAGTTAGGTTTCCTAGTTGATTTTTGCCATTTTTGGTAGTGGTGGTGGTGGTGGATGGTAGTTGTGGTTCGGGGCGTTGGCTGTGTAGAGGTTTGGTGGGTGGTGGTGGGGCAGTGGCAGTGGCAGTGGTGTTGATGGGTGAGCAACGTGAGTGGTAGTGATGGTGGTGATGGGTGAGTAACGTGGGTGGCAGCCATTGTTGTTGGCTCACTGTTGCTTAGTGGGAAGGTTGGAGGAGGAAGAGTGGCACACGTGAGGGACACGTGAGGGAGAGGGTGATGGTGAGCTGTGGGACCCACTAAWTTTAACAATTCTGTTAAGATTTAACAGAAATCTGGTACTAGGTATGGATTTTTAAAGATTACGACGAAACTAGGTATTTAAGTAAAATAAAATTGAATCTAGGTATTTATTTTCAAAATGACCTCAAAACTAGGTATTTATCCCCAATTTTTCCTAATTTTGATGACTTTTATTGATATCATTTTGTCATTTTTGTGTAGTGAAATATTTTTGTTCATAGCAAATTATGTCAAACTTATTATGAAACATTCTACTCCGTATCATACTTTCAATAGTCTTAAAATATAGATTGACGTGCATTTTCATATATGCTATAGAGTACAATTTTCCAAGCTAAATGACTATGAGTGATCGGAATGATGAGTAAACTAAACTTTCTCCATATATATGGACGTGAAGCTACTTAAATTTATGAAGAGTTAAGGACCCCTGAGAACAATGTATTCCCATATAGCCTATGTCATGTGAAAATACAAAGTATTTGAGTAGTTTTTAGGAAAAATTGCCAACAACTACCTACTTTTTTTCCAACTTTGAAAACAACTACCCACTTTTTTTTTTTTTGTAAACAACTACCCACTTTTTTTCATAAGTTTGCAAACCACTACCCAATGTTGTTTTCTGGTTGAGTAAAACCACTTAACGTCACGTGGGGCCCACAACAGCCTGTTTTTCGGCCAAACCACTCACCGGACTGCTGGAAATGACCCTTATGCCCTCCATTTATTTAATTTTCTTTTTTCTTTTTTCTTTTTTCTTTTTTCTTTCTTCTTTCTTCTTTCTTCTTCTTTCTTTCTTTCTTCTTTCTTCTTTCTTTCTTCTGATTTCTTTCATACTCTAACTTCCTGATTCTGATTTCTTTCTTCTTGCTCCATTGTTAATCCTTTCACTCCACTACTTCAAGTTTCAAAACTTCATTACAATTTCCCCCAATTTCCGCCATTGTTACACCTTCGAAAAAACTAACTTCTTGATTCGATTCTGATTCAAACTCAATGTCCTACTCACTCTGATTCTGATTCAAACCCTAATTTCCGCCATTGTATTCTGATTCTTTCACTCTTTCACACCAGCTGCCGCCCCATTATAGTAGCCATTTTTGTTTCGGATTTTATTTGGGTTGTATGTGGAATAATAGCTCAAGTGTGCTAATTATACAAGTGTCTATAATACTCCGTAATGTAATTAAGCTTTGGTAATATCAATTTATTACTGGGGATGCGTTGCAGCGAGCCGAGGAGAAGTTGTCGCGTGGCGCGGCGCTGGTGGCGGTGTGCCTGACTGGTCGGCACGGCCAGATGGATCGACGTGAGTGGCTGTTCGTCGAGCAAAGAGAGAAATGTTGTGCTATTGTCGTTGATGCTCTGCTTTGGTTTTGTGTTTGGGAGTTTTGTTCATGAGTGATTAATTTTGATTTGTGGTTTTAATTATCAAAGAAGTTAAAATGTAGATATGATTGATATGATAAAGTTGAGATGAGAGGAGAGAGGGTGTGTTAAAGAAATCAGAAGAAAGAAAGAAAGAAGAAGAAAGAAGAAAGAAGAAAGAAAAAAGAAAAAAGAAAATTAAATAAATGGAGGGTATAAGGGTCATTTCCAGCATTCCGGTGGGGGGTTTGGCCGGAAAACAAGCTGTTGTGGGCCCCACGTGACGTTAAGTGGTTTTACTCAACCAGAAAACAACATTGGGTAGTGGTTTGCAAACTTATGAAAAAAAGTGGGTAGTTGTTTACAAAAAAAAAAAAAGTGGGTAGTTGTTTTCAAAGTTGGAAAAAAAAGTAGGTAGTTGTTGGCAATTTTTCCTAGTTTTTATATTGTTGTAATTGGGTGGATATTCATATACCAAATTTTAGACGAGTATTGATAAATAACTAGATATACTCATTTCTAGAAGTGAATGAGAAATTGTATACTCGAAAAAATTATAAACATTGTACGATGTTCTTTGATTATAAGCAATACATTGTATATATCGATGAGTTTTAAGTGATTGAACATGACTTCGTAAGCATGCCATTGTGATAAACTTATTTGATACATATGTTGATCATGCCTATACATATAAGATAGTGTGATTTAAAAATAATGTAAGAGAAACACTTTACTTGATACATGATTTTATCAAAGGAATTTATGAAATCATGCCCATAATTTTCATATCCCCATATGCAATGATTAGAGGATATATTATTTATTTGATTAAATTATGAAATCATTGCACAAATGAATAATAAGATGTATTAATAGTCAGTTTATTACATACACTAGCTCAAAAGTATTTGATTTTGTGGCAACATATTTATCTGGAATGAACCATTTTGAAGATGGATGTAAATAGTTGCCATTGTCGATTGAAAATGTTGATTTTACTTTCTCTGATCAAATTAAAATTGATGTCCTCTAAGGACAACATCTATTGCTAATGGTATATAGCACGTCTGAAATGTAACAAATTAATATCTWATAATGATAAGAATTGATGATCAGTCACAACTATGTATTAGCTACATTGTAATTAAATATTAGCATGCGACCATAGTCACAACTATGTATTAGCTACATTGTAATCAAATATTAGCATGCGACCATCCTGAAGATGGATATGGATAAATTTCATTGACTATATACTGCTTGTAAATGCTCGAGTTAAATTTCATGCTCTAAAAAAATAAAAAATACCAACATCAATTGCTTATGAAACTTGAAACTAGAACAAGCCTGAAGCGTGGTATACAATGATCAAAATCCAAAAAAGAGGAACAAAGAAATGATAMATAATGATAGGTTCGAGAAAATGATACTCTTTTGATGATATGAATCACCTAATAAAAAAAATATATGTATTGTTTAAATAATATGTGATATGTTACGTGTTCCAGAAGAGTATAAAATGTCCAGCAAAATTTAGCATGTATCAAGAGATACTCCAATAGGGTATGAGTTTGAATCAAGTATTAGTTGATTGCCTTGTCAATTATAGAAAGAAACACATTGATGTTCTTGTATCACATCTAATTTATGGTCATGCATAAAATACATCTATTAAAGTGATCACTGATAGAATTAGAATAAAAAAGACCATATATAGTTTAAGTTCATAAATGTTGTTGGAAGTGATGATAATATTAGGCAATTCGAGTTTAATAATTTTTCGTTACGGAAACCCGAAGTTTCATTTGACATGAGATGAAATAGTATGTTGATGCTTTCTCATGTTAGATATATGAATGTGGCAAAACATAACATTGAGATTGAGCTATATCTTTGAATATAAAATCTCTTGAAGAAAACTTCAAGAGATTATTATATATATTAGTTTCTAATGACTTTGTATGGGCATAAGTAACAATGTGGCCAGAAGTTCACCATGATAACTTATATGTCGTTCAATATTAGGTGACTAGAAGCTCATTGTTTTATGTGACGAAAGCTACTTGATTGTATGTAAAAATTTTGAGTAACTATTATCTCATTAACAAAATCTCAAATGATCCAGAAGATCACTATCTAGCGGAATTACATACAAGTGAGTTATATTTAAACAATTCTTTTGATTGGGGCTATAGTATATCAACGTGCGCGCGCACACACACAAAAGGAAGATGAGAGATAACTGCACATTATATGTCTCCCCATTGATGTTGTTCTCTAGAAGATAACAAATTATGACAGCTTTATTTACTGATACATTTGCATTTTATAGTGTATGCTAATGAAAGAAATGATTTCCATTTGAAAGATTACTCCCGAAGAGATGAATTTTTTGTTGAATATAATTCTTTTATGAGATGAAAATTGTTGACAAGTTTCTTATGTGATGAAATTCTTTACGCGTGACATTATACACTAAGTTGGTATTGAATCTAACGCCCCTATACATGTGATATTTTACCAACTTAGGGGAAGAATTGGAGTAAGTTGGCAAAATTAAATAAACTAGTGATCCCTATCCTATAATGATAATATTGAAATGTTGTCGGCCAACTTTCATCCACATGTTATCAAGATATGTTGCACATGTATGATTTGATTTGTATACCGTTATAACCCTTCTAAAAGCATACAGAGATACATTTTTGTCATATCATGTGTATACATTGAGATAAATCTTGTCAATTATACTTGAAACACTACGCTTGAAGTGTAGATTATATGGTCGGTTCCAAAATAAGGATAAGGTACATGGCAAGATGGTGCAGTTGATACTTTTAAAAGTGTGATGGTATATTGATATCATTATATATGAAATACTCTCGAAGTGATACAAATATTTGAATTATAATAGATTGCCTATTAAAGGTTATAATGGTACCAGTGGATGAGAAATTTATTCGAGTATCAATGTAAGATAGCATGCAAATGAAAATTGAATTTTGAAATATAGTATGATACCGGTATAGGATGGAATCGATGGATATTATGCATATGTAGATCGATTAAGGGATCTAAACTTATAGTTTACTTTAATGTCGACATATTAATAATAATCAAAACTTATCGTGGACTAGAAGTCCAACAAAAAAAAAATAAATAATGATGACAATGATGATGGCTTTATCGAAAATATTGTAAGACGAGTTTACAATTCTGATGGGAATTTACAAGAAGTAATTTATACTACTTCATTGTGATGAAATTTTATATGATAACGATCTAATATCATGTTATTTATCATGCATAAAAGGTTTCTGGAGAGCTTATGATGCAACATATTCAAATATCTAACCCTTTAATTTCTATCTTATGGAAAAATGACAGTGTTGATGTTATTAAACTCCTGAAGAGTATTGGAGATTAAATTATTGATGCCTCAAACCTGAAGTTTGAGCATTTACATGAGAGTGAATTACTCTCATGAAAAATGAAGTGTGTATTTAAATAATTACATTGAGATGTCATTGAGAGAAAATAATATTCTTATGGTCTAGAAGAACCATGAGCAAAATATTTAATCAACTACGTTAATTCATATGAGTTTGAGAAATGAAAGCTAATGATATCAAGTGTTTCCATAAACTTGTTTGGATATTATATGATCAATTATAGATCAATATTTGTACTATATAAGACCTCCAAAAGTAAGCATACAATTCATGGCCAAGACTATTAGAATCAGAGATAATGAATGAAATAGTGATAAACACTCGTATTATTTCCACAAGTATAAAGTAATGAAGACGCCTCAAGTTCAAGTGAACATTTGAATATTCAAGTCCAATTCGGAAGAATCAACATATTTTGTCGCAAATGCGAAGCTACCAAAGATAACAAATCCTTTATAATGGATGATCTAAAGTTATGCATTTATCGGGGGGAGAAATACGCTTTGCAATCTTTTTCCCTTGGTCGTGGTTTTATCCCACACCGGGTTTTCTAGGAAAGGTTTTTAATGAGACAACATCCAACGCTTATTACGAAAGTGTTGTACTCTTTTTCCTACACTAAGTTTTTATCCCATAGGGTTTTTCCTAGTAAGATTTGAAAGAGGCACACTTTTCGATAATGGACATCCAACGGGGATTGTTATGAAATATTAATTATGGATGTCCATTACCTCTTCTAATTTCTTAGACTCTTCATATGTATTAGATTCTTTGTATTCTCTAAAATTATTTGTTTTACTAGGCTTTTCATCTCCCCTTTCATTTACCCACATTATGTATCTATATATATATGTACATACATCTCATTCATATGGAATATAAAATAACACTCTTATCTTCATTCCCCACTTATATCTCTCTTTATATTCTCCTTACTTTATCACAACATGTAAATTGATGTCGAATTATTGATTAACCTATGTTACATGATTTAAAGGTAACTAAAAGTAAATAAAAACAATACAAGATTAAAGAGAAATAGAAAAGAAATAATTATTATGAAGCTTGTGGCTTCATAGCTTATACTAAACGATGTGTTGTCCAAACAATCCTTGATCGATTAACGTTAAATGCCTAAATCTATTGAATCTAATTGCGTTTGACTGWAACGTATTTTTAGAGTTTTCATTATGTAGAGTTTTTTTTTTAAATATGCATTAAAAAAATTCGAATTTTCGCAGATGAATGAACGAAGGCCTTCTTTATAGCCTAAAAGTTACATAAGAGTTACATTTTTGGATGGAATACCGCAAGGGTGGGGAGATATCTGCTTAAAAACCCTCCCTTTAATAATTTATTTTCCTACCTAATTTAACTTAGTCAAATATTACAAAAATCATTTTAATTATCTTCTGATGATTTCCTTGCTGCACGAACTTGATACATTATGCAAGTGTTAATGTATCCGTCCAGGTTTGTTGTTTGGAAAGTTTTGAAACATCTCGTTTTGTGCGCTTTTCCTTGTCCACGTAATTTTTTGTATTAAAGTGTGTTAGCCAGTTCTTATTGAACGGAAAATTATGAAAAAATTACATAAAATTCTGAAAAAATTTATTATACATTCTGCTAAATTTTTGTGATTTTGAACATCTTTTGATAATTTATTAAATTGTTTTACATATGAAAAATTATTGGAAATGCAAAAAAAATGATTAAAAATGCTTAGAAATATCCTGAAATTCAACGATTTTTTTAAAAAAATAAGTGAAAAATATATGAAATTAAAAGTTTATTTTTGGGGGCACTACAAGCTTGGAAAACGATTTTAGACTTTGAAAAATGACCATCCCAATTCGACTTTTGAGATCGTAGGCATTGTTTGAAGCAGCTTTTCTTTACAATTGGATTAATTGCATCGTATAATGTCTACAGTCAGACACTATTATAATAGTAGGACAATAAATAGAAGGTAGATCGACAAAGAGAAACAATATGAGAATACTAAGAGTTGATAGAGCCATGACAGGGAATTGATACGTAAGATAGTTGGTTCATCATTAAATATTTGATATTTGGTTGAAGTATTGAACCTTTCGTTGTCCCTTCTTCTAGAAGGAAGTGGAAGCCACAATAAACTACAAAAGAAAAAGGCACAATAAATAACAATGCCACATGTTCGTTGGTAAAAAAAAATGCATCTAGGAATCATGAAAGAATGAAGGAGAGTGTGACTCATATATTTTTTGGGACTTATTTTATAGACTAGATATATATGGAATATTTTACACAATTTAATAAATTTTCTTGATTAAAACTATTCCAATTCCATTAATGAATTTGGTTAATTCTTAAAAAATTAACATTGGAAAATAAAGAAAAAAGGAAAATTCATCATAATTAAAAAATTTATTTCAAGTTATTTAAGGCTAAGTAATAAACCTAAACAAATCATAATATTTGGTTTATTATAAGCCATCATTGGGCCATTTCCAAATGCGTTTGTATACTATTTCCTTGTAATCATACACGTATATTCCATCTTCTCTTGCTTGCCAAACACAATGATGACCCCCACATAATTCGTCATAAAAACCAAAATCATCAAAAAATACATCCAATGCTTTATCTGAATGGTTCTCCGAATACAAGTTGCATGTATATAGTGTCGTTTCCAAAAAGTCACTACATTTGAATGTCCAATTGAAATTTTGATTGGGTTGAATATTGTAAACCCCTAAATCTTTAAATTCAGGATCTATTTTTTGACAATGAACTTTGAGAGTATCCTTAACTAACTTGTTCTCAATTTTCACCCTGTATTGTGTAGGAAATTGAAGAATATTGCAGATATCACGCAGCCAAATCTTGAGGATATTAAGGATAATCACGGTTGATATGCATAATCATGCTTAATATGGCATTGATTTTATTCTGTTCTTAACTTCCCTATTTTCTAGCTTATTGTATATATCTTTCTTTGCATATATTTTGTATATTAGGTTAGCAATCTTTCTTTTCTTTTCTTAGTCAAGCAGTAGGATGTATATATATTGTAAGCCTTTGCTATTGAGAAGTATGCAATAAACACACAAACATTAAACCCAAACCTGCTCTTAATTCTTTATGGTATCAGAGCAAACGAGTTAAAACACTCGACTAATCAAATTTTCATACAAATTTCATGGCTAAAGAAGATAAATCCGAAGAAACCATGCAAGGGTATGCCGATCCTCTTTATCTTTCATCGGCTGATAACCCTGGAACTCAAATTACTAACTTCATTTTTAATGGAGAAAACTTCCTAAATTGGAGTAGGAGCATAAGAATGTCTCTAGGCTCAAAAAATAAGCTTGGATACATTGAAGGAACCGTTAAGGAACCAGAAAAGGGTACGAAAGATTATCAAAAGTGGTCAAGAAATGACTACATGGTGAGATCATGGATTTTTAAGTCCATGAATGAAAAATTGGCTGATAGTTTGATTCTATGTGAATCAGCCAAGGAACTTTGGGATGAGTTGGTTGAAAGATATTTTGTGAGRAGTGCACCACACTTGTATGCACTGAAGAGAGAACTGACAAAGATTGAGCAAGGAGAAGGATCAGTTGCAGAATATTATTGCAAACTGAAGCAAGTCACAGATGAGATTGCTTCCTTAGAAGCGTATCCCATGTGTGAGTGTGAAGCAAAGAAAATATGCAGCTGCAATATTTTGAAGAAAATAATGGAAATGCAAGAAAAAGTTAAAGTTATTGATTTTCTGATGGGACTAAACGTGAGAAAGAATCAAGGAGTGGTGGCCAACATCATTGGAATGGATTCACTACCAAATTTAAGCAGAGCATATCATATTGCTCAACAAGCCGAGAAGCAAAGGATGATGCAAGAGAGCATTGAGGAAGCGAAGGAGCATGAGGTTAGTGCTTTTAATGTGGCGAGAATGAGAAATAAACCCATCAGACAAATTTCCAAAGAAGAGAAGAAGAAACTAAAATGTGATTATTGTGGGAAAAGAGGACATGAAATGAAGGGGTGCTTCGTTCCCAATGGATATCCAGACTGGTGGAAAGGACCTACACCAACTAATGGAGGGAAAATGATTGCAAATGTGATCAAAGAAGACTTTGAAGACGATCCCTTGACAAGCCCGAAAGGAGAAGGCAGTAGCAGTACGAGCAATAAAGAGCTTGTAAACACTGTGGTGCAAGAGGTGATGAAAGCAATGGAGGCTCGGGCTAGTCAAGGTAATAACACTCACGGCTTTGCAGGTAGTGTCTTAGTGTCTAATGTCTCAAATATTTTAAGCTATTTTGATAAACAATCCTGGATTATTGACTCGGGTGCAAGTGATCATATTGCTGGGAATGCAAGTCTTTTTGATGATTTAATTTGTTTAAATAAACCTTATAAAGTGGGATTACCAGATGGAACAATAAAAACTATTCGGCATGTTGGAACTGTCACTTTGTCGAATCAAATGAAGCTTGAGAGAGTTTTATATCTTCCTGATTTTAAGCATAATKTTTTGTCATTAAGCAAGTTGCTTGAGGCAAGAGATTTGGATGTGTTGTTTTATAAGGATAAATGCGTTTTACAGGACCACTTTTCTAGGGTTCAAGTAGGTGAAGGAAAGAAGATTGGAGGAATTTATAAATTGATGTTGAATAAAGAAATAAGAAGAAATGAAGATGATGTTCGAGTAATTGGTGCTGTCCAGAAAATTGAAGATGGAGGCAAGGAAAATAAAATAGATTATTTAAATAAGATACATGCACGATTAGGGCATGCTTCTTTAGGAAAATTACAACGATTAAAGGGTTGTAATTCTTTTGGATTAAAGCATTTGTTTTGTGACACTTGTTGTTTGGCTAAACATCACAGATTACCTTTTGTTTTGAGTAATAAAATTGCTGATGCACCATTTGATTTGGTACATATGGATCTTTGGGGGCCTTATAAGATTAAAACTGTTACAGGAGCAAGATATTTTTTAACAATCTTGGATGATAATACCAGGATAACTTGGACACATTTGTTGTCAAGTAAAGAGCAGGTAACAGGGATCATTGAGGGCTTCCTCATGCATGTGAATACTCAATTCGAAAGGAAGGTTAAAATCATTCGAAGTGATAATGGAATCGAGGTTATAAATAAAGAATGCCAGGCAATTTTTRGATTGAAAGGTATTGTTCATCAACGGAGTATACCAGGGGTAGCACAACAGAATGGAAGGGTTGAACGTAAACATCGACATCTAATTGAAATGGCTAGATCCTTAAGAATTCATGCCGGTTTTTTGCCTAAAACTCTTTGGGGTGAATGTGTACTTGCAAGCACACACATTATCAATTTATTGCCTACACCTGTGTTAGGTTGGAAGAGTCCTTATGAAAAACTATTTGGGAAAGAACCCACATATGATCACTTAAGAGTGATAGGATGTTTATGTTATAGCAAAGATGCATCCAAAAGTCTCGACAAATTTGAAGCAAAAGGGGTTAGAAGTGTTTTTGTTGGATATCCTTATGCACAAAAGGGATATAAACTATATGATTTAGAAAATCGCAAGCTTTATGTCTCTAGAGATGTGATTTTCGAAGAGGAAATATTTCCTTATCTTGTACAAAATAAAGAAGAAAATAATTTGAAACTAACACTTAATCAAATGCAAAGTGTTAATATTGCAGGTGATTCCCCCTTGGTGGAAGATAATGATACATCCCACGAAGTAAATTCAAGGGATGCAAATGATCCACAACTTTTGGAGGAAAATGCGGAGGCAAAATTACAGGAAGCAAATAATGATCATGTTGACCAAATCACCACCCCAAATATTCGGAGATCAAGCCGAAATATCAGGACTCCCAGTAAGTTCAAGGATTTTGAAACCGCTATTGTGGGGCATAATATTGATGATCGTGAAGAGGAACAATCCCCTGCTTTCCTTGTGCATTCTATACCATGGTATGAAGATGAGTATTTAAAAACTTTCAATAATGTGGTCAAAGTAAAAGAACCACACAGTTATCAAGAAGCAGTGAAGGATGAAGGATGGATTCGAGCCATGAATGCTGAAATTCTTGCCTTAGAACAAAATGAAACGTGGGATTTAGTTGATTTACCACAAGGACAAAATGTTATAGGGTGTAAATGGGTATTTAAAACCAAATACAACCCAGATGGGACTGTTGAACGACTAAAAGCTCGTCTTGTGGCACGAGGAGACAAGCAACGAGAAGGCAAAGATTATAAACATACTTTTTCTCCGGTTGCAAAATTTGCTACGATGAGAATTGTGATGGCAGTGGCAGTTGCGCAAGGATGGCATCTCAATCAATTGGATATTAATAACGCATTTTTACATGGAACATTAGATGAGGATGTCTATATGCACATTCCTCCTGGTTATAAGAACCATATTCAAGGCAAAGTCTGCAAACTTAAGCGAAGCTTATATGGTCTCAAACAAGCCTCGCGTCAATGGAACAAGGCACTCACGCAATTTCTTCTTGGGTATAATTTTAAGCAATCTCGGCATGATTATTCCTTGTTTATTCGAGAGAAAGCAGGGAGAATGTGTGTAGTGTTGGCTTATGTGGATGATCTTTTGATCACTGGAGATGATGCTGACTTTATTGAGTTATTAAAAACCCAGCTTGATAAGGAATTTACCATCAAGGACTTAGGACACATACGGTATTTTCTGGGTGTTGAGGTTACCAGAAACGAAGATGGTTTGATGCTTAATCAGCAGAAATTTATTCGAGACCTTTTGGAGCAACTACATTGTTCTAATTGCAAACCAGCAGCCACTCCATTTCCCTCTGGAATGAAATTATCCAACGAAGAAGGTGAATTACTACGYAATCCTGAAGAATATCGTAGTGTGATTGGTAAGTTATTATACCTTAACTTGACCAGYCCAGACATAWCATTTGCGGTTCAACAATTGAGTCAATTCATGACTTGTCCTCGCAAGCCACACTGGCAGGTAATGCTTCATGTGCTACGTTACCTTAAAGGCAGTATTGAATTTGGATTATACTTTCCTGCTAACAGTTCCTTGCTGCTTCGAAGCTATTGTGATGCGGATTGGGGGGCATGTGTTTTTAGCAGAAAATCGATCTCAGGTTATTGTGTTTATTTCGGAGATAGTCTCGTTTCTTGGAAAACTAAGAAACAAAAGACCACGTCCAAGTCCTCGGCTGAGTCTGAGTATCGAAGCATGTCCCAAGCCACTAGTGAAGTTGTATGGATTTCTGGAGTCCTTGAAGACTTGAAGATTTTTGTTCCTAAGCCAATCTCATTGTATTGTGACAACCAATCTGCTCATTACATCGCTCAAAATCCTGTGTTTCACGAACGTACGAAGCACATAGAAATTGATTGTCATTATATTCGAGATCACATCCTCAGTGGTTTTCTTGCTACATCATACGTGCGTTCATCTCTTCAGATTGCTGATGTTCTTACTAAAGGACTAAGTCGAAGGCAGCATGCATTTCTTGTGGGCAAGTTGGGTCTCATTCGTGTTCTACCCGCCCAACTTGAGGGGGGAGTGAAGAATATTGCAGATATCACGCAGCCAAATCTTGAGGATATTAAGGATAATCACGGTTGATATGCATAATCATGCTTAATATGGCATTGATTTTATTCTGTTCTTAACTTCCCTATTTTCTAGCTTATTGTATATATCTTTCTTTGCATATATTTTGTATATTAGGTTAGCAATCTTTCTTTTCTTTTCTTAGTCAAGCAGTAGGATGTATATATATTGTAAGCCTTTGCTATTGAGAAGTATGCAATAAACACACAAACATTAAACCCAAACCTGCTCTTAATTCTTTAGAAATATAGTTTGGCTAGTTTGACACACCACATATGGTTGGTCTCGAATTCCCACCAAAGCAAGAAGCAACATGGCTAGTAAAAGCTTCAACATATCTATTGTGTTTGTGATAATAAATTTTATATTATATAGAAACAATATTGAAGGTTAATTTGTGTTGTTTTCCCTTCCGTTCAATTAGCATGATATATATAAGAAATACTTCCTAACTTTTTTTGTTTTGCGTAAATGGCATGTTGCATTTATTTTCCCTCAAAAACTAACTTAGTAATAAATGGTGATGAAATCTCCTTGATATAGTGTCCATAAACTTGAAGTGTATTGTTTGACAAGTGTTGAACAATGATTTGATTTTTATTTCTTTATAGGGAAAATTTCCCATATAACCTTGAGTTTTGCCCATTTTACTCATATATCCTCGTGTTTTTTTAGTTGTCTCATGTACCCCTAAAATCAAGTGTTGTGCTTCAAATGCCCTTACTGAAGATGAAATGACAAGTAGCATTACTTTCTTTGAACAATTTTCCTCTTTTCTTTCAATTCTCATCCTCTCCTCCATCCCTTTCCTTTTCTCTCTATTGTTCATCTTCATGCTTGTTTTTAATATAACAACAATGATTTCACCACAACCTCAACCATACCACGGCAAATTATTCTATACAATCCCCCCGTACCTAGCAATATATAACCTCCACTAATCTTTCACACAATGTTTTGATTTTATTTTTTTAATTATATTATCTTTATTTATTTTTTTAAAAAAGAAAACAAATTCCTTGATTTTTGCTGCCCATTATATTATGATGTGAGGGGGATTGTATGTTGCAATATGGGGGAGGGTTGTACGATATAGGCGTTGCCATACCACACCCTAGCTACATCAAAAGCCACATGACTTTTCATCGAGTCTTCAATATATAGACTTTTCATTGAGTCTTCAATAAAGCATAGAAGCCTCAGTTGTAATGAAGAATTTTATCTTTTTTTAATTTTGAAACAAAAAAGAAGGTGTTTTCACAAAAAAAAGTGGAAGGAAATTTAACATACAAAACACCAAAAATTATTGTAAGGTCAACAACCTTCTTGAATTGATACAATCTCAGCAGTGGTTGATCTACAGTGAGGGTATATGAAAAGTCCTAGTCAAATAAAAGGGTTGACATCATGGGTGAACTTATGTTATAGCATAGTGATCGATGCATGTGCTATACATAAATATTATAAAACAATTAAGAATTGGATAACTTAAACTATATAAAAATATTAAAATCAAAATTTAATTTATATCATATCTTATGTGAAATAAAATAAAATAAAATATATTCAAATGTTACTTTCATGTTATCTACTAATACAACTTTAGATAATAATTTGAATTTTCTATAAAATAGTTGGTTAGTTCATTATACAAATTTTAATATTGGGCTAAAGGGTTTGGCATATACCATAGTAGGTAATTAATTAATTTTTTATATTACGGTGAACCTTTCGTTGCCCCTCCATCTAGAATGGAAATGGAAGCCATAATAAATAACAGTGCCGTGTTTCTCACAAACAATTGCATCTAGGAATCAAGAAAGAATGAAGGAGAGTGTGACACAAATGTTTTTAGGACCTTGTTTTATGTATGGAAAATGTTAATCATAGCCTTATGGCTTTGTTTAAGAACCTTAAAATGAAAATAAAAGGTTAAATCAAATATTRATCATCTTAAATAATGTGTAAATTTGTAAACTTATAAATTATTTCCATTTTTAGAATAGATTTAATTCTTAAACATTGCCCTAAATTACAAAATTTCAAATCAGATTAGACCAAATTAAAATTTTCAAATCTGAATAGGCAATATCAAAAAAGTTCAAATAAGAACAAATTTAAATCACAAAAATTTAGACGAACTGAACGTAACCTAAATCTAATGTACATCCAGTGTAGTGTACTTTTTTTGTTGTACATTAAATCTAATTAGATTTTAGTTATCCTTATATGTACTTCTTCAAATTCAAATTACTTGTTACATTTTTTTTAATTTAACAATTATTTTTTTAATTGTTATATTTCTATTTTAGAATTGTGGCATCATTTTTGTACAACTTTATCATTACATTTTGACGTTTTCCATTTTTTAATAGCCACAATAACTTTAACAACTCACTTTTTAGTATTTTCCATTTATTCCAATTTACAAGTGATCCCGTGTGTGATGAGTGAGCTAACATCAATAAGTATCACCCCTTACAAGTTACCTAGTATAACGTATAAGTATGGCACAAGTAGAGTTGTCAGTTTGGTTAATGAATGTTTGTTGAGCTAAAAGAATTAAAATTTAATTGAATCAAACACTAGTAAAAAAATAGTCAACGATAACCATCGTGTTTGGGATTTAGGTAACCGACATCTGTGATAGTTACCTAAAGTAATTTTATTTGTAACCAACAAATTAAATGTTGATTAKAATTAACACATTATAAGTAAGCACATTCTTATATGTTGGTTACAAATACACCTTTGCTTGACATTGACTTTTGCTTTCATAGTTGATAAATGCATTATGATTTTACCAAATGCAATTAAAAAACAGACTTAATTAATTGATTAATTAAAAAAACTCTAAAAAAAGAAAAGAAATTAAAAAAGGAAAAGTGTTAGCATTCATATTCATCTCTAATATACTACGCTTGTCTTACCATGCCTGACTCGCCACTGGCTTGCACTGCCCCACCACGCCCTCACCCATTCGCTTCCCTCAGCCGACTGACCCGGTCACAAGGCAGGAACTTGATGCCTTGCTGGAGAAGGTGACTCTCCTCACCAAGCAGTTGGCCAATCGGGCGGAAGGCGAGGCTCAGCCCACGCGCAGTCAACCAGCGCGCAGCTCCGGGCCACGACCTCAGCATCGTGCCAAGCCTGCCTCACCCTCTAGGCCACGACCAGGACCTTTCAGGTTCGATTCTCCCTCGCGGGGACGTTCTCAGCGCAACGCCCCCAGCGAGGCTCAGCCCGCTCCGTCCAGAAGGGTAGAAGATGTCCCCGAAGTCAGTCGTTCACATAGGCCCTCTCTGGACGCTCGGACGATAATTGAAGAACGGCGTCGAGATAATTTGGATGCCCGTACCATCATCAACAWTCGCCGAAGCCAAGGCGAAGCCGCTGCTGCTCAGCCTCGAGCCTCCCCTCACCGAGGAGACTCGGGCCGACCCTCTGCTCGACCTAGCCGGTCCCTACATGAGGCCACTAGTCGGTCACCTCGGCATCAGTCAGCAAGGTCACGCGGCCATGTAGATAGTTCCCGATCTCAGTCAGTCAGGCAGACGGGAGAAGGCACCAGATCTCGACAGCCGATGCAGACTCTCGTCCATCGGACCCCATTCAGRAGGGAGATCATGGACACCGAGGATCCAAAGAAGGTGAAGGTGCCCACCATCGAGACCTTCGAAGGGACAACTGATCCCGAAGATCACATGGCAGCCTACAAGACTCAAATGGCAGTCCAGACGGGATGTGAGGCCTCATGGTGTCGTTTCTTCCCGACCACACTAAAAGGTATTGCTCTCACTTGGTTTAGTGAATTGCAATCTGGCTGTATTACAAATTTTACTGTTTTAGAGGTTTTGTTCAAACAACAATTTATTGCTGGTAAAAGACATAAGAAAACTAGCTTGCATTTAATGAGTTTGAAATAAGGTAAAACGGAAGGATTGTCTAGTTACATAAAGCGATTCAATGCTGAATCTCTGGGCATTTCGAATCTAGAAGACAATGTTGCTTTTTCAGCCCTCATGTCAGGCCTCAGACCTAGCCGGTTCAAGCAGGACCTTGTCATTGAAGGCATCACAAAATACTCAGAGGCTCTGGCTCTGGCCCAGAAATACATTCAGGCCTCTGAGATTAATAACATGCATGATGACCAGCCCTCATCCGAGGGCAAAAGAAAGACAGGTGACAACAGGGGTGATCCCACTCAGAGCAAGAAGCCCAAGCTCAGGGATGGAGGGGATGACCCTCGGTATAATACAAACAGGCGAGATATCTTTCTTGACATCAAGCCCCTGGATATTCTGCCAAAGCCTGTTCCCATTCGAACTACGCCTAACCGGCGGAACAGGAACCTTTGGTGTGAATACCATCGGGAATGCGGGCATACTACCCGAGATTGTCGGGAATTGAAACAAGCTATCGATCACCTGGCGAACGAGGGCAAGCTCAATCGGTATCTCCGCAAGAAGGATACCAAGGATCAGGACCAACCTCGGTAGAAAAAGGCACAACCCACTGCCAGCAATGAAACCATGAATACGGTTAACGTGATATCGGGTGGTAGTGCCTCAGGAGGCCCGAGTAATCGGGGCAGGAAGCGTTATCTGGAGGACCTCACGCACCAAGTGTTGAAGGTCGGTGGTGAGTTACCTCCTAGTTGTCCAGCAATGGTCTTCGACGAGCATTCTGCCAAACCTATTGCCCTCCCTCACGACGACCCTCTGGTCGTCGAAATCAAAGTGTCTAATGCTCGGGTNGGGCATACTACCCGAGATTGTCGGGAATTGAAACAAGCTATCGATCACCTGGCGAACGAGGGCAAGCTCAATCGGTATCTCCGCAAGAAGGATACCAAGGATCAGGACCAACCTCGGTAGAAAAAGGCACAACCCACTGCCAGCAATGAAACCATGAATACGGTTAACGTGATATCGGGTGGTAGTGCCTCAGGAGGCCCGAGTAATCGGGGCAGGAAGCGTTATCTGGAGGACCTCACGCACCAAGTGTTGAAGGTCGGTGGTGAGTTACCTCCTAGTTGTCCAGCAATGGTCTTCGACGAGCATTCTGCCAAACCTATTGCCCTCCCTCACGACGACCCTCTGGTCGTCGAAATCAAAGTGTCTAATGCTCGGGTGAAGRGAGTGCTTGTGGATAGCGGCAGTTCCTCAGATATTATCACCTTCGACTGTTTGCAGAAGTTAAAGTATTCTAAGTCTGACCTCATCGCTTCAGAACATCCCTTGGTCGGTTTCGGGGGAAAGAGAACATACCCAGAGGGAGTCATCAAGCTGCCGGTCAGAATCGGGGAGAAGGACCTGGCTCGCTCAGTTCAGGTGTACTTCACTATCGTCGATATGGACCTCCCCTACAACATCATTCTCGGCAGACCTACTCTCAATCGGGTAAAGGCTTCTATATCCACTTATCAATTACTTTTACAATATGAAACAGATTCTGGAACTGTTGGTCGGCTATATGGCAATCAACGCTCGGCTAGGGAGTGTTATGTCAATAGCCTCCGTAATACCGACCCTGAACCTTCAGTCGGACAAAAGTGGAAGGACCCCCCAAAGAAGGGAGCCCTCACCGGGCTAGATGTATATCTCAGTGAAAATGTCAAACGATACAATCGGCCTCAGCCGGCGGAGGCCAATGAAGAAGTACAGATTGATGATGACCCAACACACACTGTCCGGGTCGGGAAGTCACTGACATCCGAAACTCGGGAGCTAATTGTCTCGGCACTTAAAGAATTTCGTGATGTCTTCGCATTTTATGCCACGGAGATGCCCGGGATTGACCCTTCAGTCATGGTACATAAGCTCAGCATTAAGGAGGGGCATCGTAGTGTCAAACAAAAACTCAGACATCAGGGGCAAGAGAGGAGTGAGGCAGCAGCCTCAGAAATCAAAAAGTTGCTCGAAGCAGGCTTCATTCGAGAGTGTCAATACTCGGATTGGTTGGCCAATGTAGTGCTGGTCAAGAAGCCAAATGGGACATGGCGCATGTGCGTGGATTTCACTGATCTCAATAAAGCATGTCCGAAGGATGACTACCCTCTGCCAAAGATCGATGCCTTGGTCGACTCTACTGCAAGACATGCTCTATTCAGCTTCATGGATGCCAATGCAGGGTATCATCAGATCCCGATGGCGGAAGAAGATCAACCCCATACTGCCTTCATCACTCGGCAAGGGGTCTACTGCTACAAAGTAATGCCGTTTGGCCCCAAGAATGCAGGAGCCACCTATCAACGGCTGGTTGACAAAATCTTCGAAGGACAAATCGGGAGAAACGTGGAAATTTATGTCGATGACATGATAGTCAAAAGCKGAAAGATYGAAGATCARGTATCAGACCTCAGGGAAGCATTCTCCTCCCTCAGGAAATACAACATGAAGCTCAATCCTAAGAAATGTGTGTTCGGCGTTCGGGGAGGTAAGTGTCTCGGATTCTTGGTCGACGAAAGGGGCAT
>SNQN01009989.1:11844-23366 GCA_008642245.1 Bassia scoparia
AACTTCTGGTAACAAATACAGTACTCACATTTTCTTTCTATGTGTATATAAACAACATAACATCGTCACTCACTACTCTATATTTCACGTACTCTTCAACGTTTGTATTTTATCATTCTTCAAAGCACATTGCATAGAGTAAGAATACATTTATGGAAGCAATCCAGCTATGGAAGGTAAGAAAATAAGTTATACTCGATCTGTTCCATAATGTTCCTGCCACTTCTCCTTTACACGTTTGCCAACGCACAATTTATAGGTTAAATATCTTGAGTTTTATAATAGTAAGAATTATATATACTAGATATGAAGAAAGTATAAATTTAGACGTATCAAACAAGATCCCACTTGATTATATTTTTTCTTATACATTAACAACAATTTAGAAGATTCMCATAACTTGTGAATAGTGCCAAATTTTCTTGTGACATGAACATTAAAGAACGGAGGGAGTACATTAGTTAAGTTTTTGGACAAKTTTTATCTATCATTATTATTATAATAAATATTTAACGAATTTTAATTATAGAATAATCTTAGAAAAAAATTAATACAATCATGCATTGTACGGGAACTAAACTAGTTATAAAACTTATAATCTATCTTGATTCAAAGTCAGTTTTTGCTATGACTTGGAGTTGCATAAGAGTTCTAGATTTTTTCCTATCAATCTTATCGGATTAAGCTTTGTGTTCGTATAGTAAACAAGTTCATATAGAGGGAATTATTTGTTGTACAAGTTTGGATATAAATGGTTGGGAACCCGTTAAACTTTTCCTCGATTGTACTGAATTAAGCACTATTACTGTTGGAGTATGTCCTTCAATCAAGGTGCATCGCTCTTAAGAATATGTTAATAGGATGAGTTGTGGATAACAATAAGTTAGTGTAAATAAGTAATTGATATGTTTAGTTGGAAACCGCTACCAATTAGCAAGTATAAATATTATTAAACGTGCAACTTATATTACACTGATCCTATAAGGTCGCACACATTATATTAACCGCATTTAGCCAAAAGGTGTACATGACACATAATTGGACTATGTACATTGGTTAGTAGTTTGATATTATTCTTTCCCAAGTTAGTGATGATAGCTTAGGAATGAAATCAAATTCTATGCATAATATTACGATTTCATTCTAAACTAATTAAGGAAGGAAATCGGTGGTTGATTCCATCATCTCCTATAAATATGGATGTATGTACATACATCATAATCATCACAAAATTACTACTACCACATAATATTAAAGAGAGTGACWGAAAGTGTGTGAATCCACTTTGCTCGTGATCGAAGTTGTTGGCTCTCCTTGCGGTTCGATCTCGCGGTGTGCTTGCCATTAGAGGGGCTACATTTGAGGTCTTTTATCCATCAATCTGATCGAATCGACTTTTTGGARGCACGCTTCAAAGGTATAATTTCATTTATGATTCATTATTAATATGTGTATAGATCTTTAAGGGTTATTGATATTTCCGCTAAACTTGTATAGTTTATTCAAAAACCCAASAGTGGTATCAGAACAGGTTACACATATTAATCTTGATCATTAATTTTTCATTATATTGTATATTGGATTATTTTGATTATTGTTATCATTAGTAATTAATGGTTTTAATTTTGCCCTATATTCTTGTGATTTATTTGGATTATGCTTAAATTTTTTTCATGCTCCTAATAATCGATTAATTAGATTTATTGGATTATGCTTAATTTTTTTTCCTGCTCTTAATCAAATTTATACATGAGTATAAAATTTCTTCTTGCTTTATGATTCTATTTGTTTTAAAAAAATTCATTTGATAGTTTAACTAAATAAATAAAAAAACAGAATATTTTTTTTTTGAAGAAAACGCTTTTTTTTATTAAAATAAAAAAAGGGGAACTGCTTCAACCAGCACCTGCCGGAGGTTTTCGGGGACAACTTGAACCGGCGTAGGTGGCTGGAGGTCCGGTGACCTGTCGGTAGTAGCAACGAAGCATTGTTTTTTATTTTTTATTTTAAAATTTAAAAAAAGAGAAGGAAAAATTGGCTGCGACAACCACTTGCGCCGCTGCCAGGGGCAGTCGGCAACCTGGGGCGGTGTCTCCGGAAGTTCCGGCAACCATGGAAGATCGTCGGTCGAACACTCGAAGCAAGGTTCCTTCACGAAGTATTGCGTGCAATCGTGAACTCGAAATCTGGAATTGCAAGCTTCAATTTTTATTTTTTTTCTTTTGGGCTCATTTTAAGATATACTTTTCTTTTGGGCTTGGGTCTTTGCTCATGAACTTGTGTAGTTTATAGTATCTTGAAAATTAGAAGGGTATAGTATCATGAAAATTGTGAACTTGCCTTTATGAAAGATTGAAAATATGAAAGGTTGAATTTTTTGTTTTTTTTTTTTTTTGAAAGACCATGATAATTTTAATGGGCTTGAAAGTAGACCTATTAATTTAAGTGGGAGCATTATAAAATGGGCTTGTATTAGGTGAGACACTAGGTGGGCTTTCTAATTTTTTTTAAAAAATTTTGAAACCAATAATTTTGTGGATTACTAATTATAACAACAATTATTTGATACTTAGACATATTCATTACTTGGGTCATTCACTTTAGAAGTGATTGAATGAATGGAGTATGTAAGTATCTTTGAATGCTTTTGTTGCAGGATTTTGGTGACTAGTATGGCCCAATTAGGATAGAAAATACGGTCTGCGTATTGTTATGTATTTTTGTAATTTAAATACGGTCTCCACACCGTTCAGTATTTATGTAAATTTACACTAGTACAAAAACCATTAAAAGCTGCGGTCAAATATAGCCCAAAAGCTGCGGTATTGAACCGCAGCTTTTGGTTATGTTTCTAGAAGGTTCACGTAATTCGGAGTATTTTCTACATTACTCACGTATTTTTGCGTATTCTGCGTATTTAAACATTGCAAAAATTCATTAGAAATATATAGAAGAAATCAGAAATATTTAAAATATGGCGGATTCAGAAAATGTGACGACATGATGGAAACAAAGGATGAGATCGCAGGTAATTTGTTTTGAAACTTTGAGCTTATCGAGAAAGGAAGAAAAATGTGTTTGCCTTGTATTGTACTTTGTCAATAGTTCGGTACGACTCACGTATTTCACTTTTCGTGAGTTCAAAGATCTTTTCTGAGTCGAACAAAGCGAGACGCGGTATGTTCATACGGATTTCATTTGGGAGAACACATTTTTCAGGTGTTACAGAGCCCATTTGATGAGTTGGAGAGGGTGATAGTCTCGTAAGCGAAGTCAAGATTCGATTCGGGACGGAGAGCAATCAGAACGTTCTGCGCCTGAGTTACCTTTTTCGCCGGTACCCTGCAAAACAAGGTTAGTTTTACCTGTAGCCGTGGTCCCATGTGTGATTGTGGCTTGTATGTGTCTAGTCCTTGAGCGTTCACTCCCGTTCAGCTGCTGGGAGAAATGCGGCGCGTCATGCTTTCCGAGAAAATGAGCATTGACTTGAAAATGATAGTAATTCAGGATTAAGGATACCTGGTGACGACATAGGTCTGTTTTTTATGTTCTAGCGAATTTGCATGCATGTTGACTTGTTAATTTGTGACTTGATGATTGGGAGAGAGGAGCGTCATTGAATTTGAATTTTGAAAGAGTCTTTGAATTTGGAAGGGCTTTGTCTAGGTCTTGGTTTTCTAGACATAGTTTGAAAAGAGTCATTGAATTTGAAAGGTCTTTGTCTAGGTCTGGTTTAAGACGGTTTGAGAGATGTCATTGAATGTGAAAGGGCTTCGTCTAGGTCTGGGTTTTAGACTGGTTTGAAAGTGGCTTTTGAAAGTGGCTTGTTAGGTCTGATTCTAGACATGATTTGATGAGCCTTAATTTGAAAGAGTCCAGTTAGGTCGGTTCTAGACATGATTTGAAAGTTGTCTTGTCCTAGGTCTGGTTCAAGGAATGATTTGAAAGTGACTTTGAATTTTGAAGAGTCTCGTCTAGGTCTGGTTCTAGACATGATTTGAAGTGGCTTGTCTAGGTTGATTCTAGACATGATTTTGAATGGCTTTGAATTTGAAAGGAGTCCAGTCTAGGTCTGGTCTAGACATGATTTGAAAGTGTCTTGTTAGGTCTGATCTAAGAAATGGTTTGAGAGTGTCTTTGTCTAGGTCTGATTCTAGAATGATTTGAGGGAGCTTTGAAAGTGGCTTGTCTGGTTGGTCTAAGATGATTTGAAAAGTGTTTGTCTAGGTTGATTCTAGACATGATTTGAAAGTGATTTCTAGGTCTGATTCTGACATGATTTGAGAGAGTCTTTCAAGTGGCTTGTCTAGTCTGGGTTCATAGAAAGATTGAGGAAAGAGTCTTTGAATTTGGGAAGGTTGTCTAGGTCTGGTTTTAGACAGTTTGAAAGAGCATTGAATTTGAAAGGGCTTTGTTAAGTTGATTCTAGACTGTTTGAAAGAGAGTCATTGAATTTGAAGGGCTTGTCTAGTCTGATTCTAGACATGATTTGAGAGAGTCTTGATTTGAAAGGGTTTGTCTAGCTCTGATTCTAGACATGATTTGAAAGTGATTGTCTAGGTCTGATTCTAGACTGATTGAATGAACCTTTGATTTGAAAGAGTCCAGTCTAGGTCTGGTTTTAGACATGTTTGAAGTGTTTGTCTTGTGTTCTGAATTCTGACATGGTTTGAGAGTGTCTTGTTAGGTTGTTACCATATTCAAAGGAAAAGCTCTTTGAAGCCTGGCATTGTCTAGGTTGGTACCGAACTGATCTTGAAGGCAGGATCCACCTTTTGACAAGAATCCTACAGTATACAAAATAGGTTGGTTCTATGACTGAAAGGACGATACTTAGAGTTAATCTTTGTAAAGTGCCAATTGATAGAGTTGTATTAATGGAGAGGATATAGAAAGGTGAAATTTGGCGTGATTGACTTAACTTGGCGGCAACAAGTGACCATTAGATTGGAAACGAGAAGGGTTCACAACAGCTGATTTTATCCAGGATTTCCTTATGCAAAACAAGACTTGAAGTAATACGGGACTTAGGAGACAAGAAGAAGCCCAACTGGAATAGGGAGCAAATGATGAAAAGAGCCCCACAGCGAGACTTTTGAGACAACAGGTTTAACGACTTAGAAGTGCAACATAGAAGGTGGAGTGGAATTGTATGTGATAGAAGTTCATAAGATGTAGCTACCAATGGTTAGGTGGCTTCTACTTCTTTGGGATTGGTGTAATGAGTTCTTGAAGGTGACCAAAGAATAGGCTATGGTTGAGAAATAAAAGGGTCAATTTGTGGCTAAGGGTCAAGATCGTGGCTAGATCTGGGTTGGTAATGATGTTGGTTCAAACATGAGTCTAGATGTTCGGTTCTAGACTGGCAAATATATAAATTCTTAGCAAGTCAAAACACCAAAGCTCAATGATTTAATATGTTAATGCGGTCGAACTCGAGAAGAGGCTTCTTGTACTTACGGAATAGACAACGTATTTCTGATGATGGATTTGGACATGCTCGTGTGAGGGTTTTGTGAGTTGTATAATGTGAGGCTTGTGGTTTGAGGGTTGAAAAGGTTCGTGATGATGGAAGTGACACGGTGCGCAGTGTGCTTTTTAGACTCTTGCTTTTTATTTGAATTGGGCTTTGAACTTTGGATTTTTGATTTTGAATTGATGTTGCATTTGTTGAAAACTTTTGTTTGAACTTTGATTTTTGCTTTTTTCTTTTTGCCATTTAAATCTTTCTTATTCTTTCTTTCGCCGTGTCTTTTCCTATAGCCGGTTTGTCTAAAGGGTTAGGTAGATGTGGGTGATGAAGAAAGATAGGCTAATTGATAGTTGTTTTGTGGCTAAAAGGTTGGGAATGGTTTTTGATTTAATGTGGACAAGGGAAGGAGGGAGGGTGTCATTTTGGTGGAGCTGTGAAAGAATGCCTCTCTGGGCATGTTCAATTAAATAGTTAAATAGCATTGATTAAACAATTGTGGCAATAGTGTTGAGATTGCATAGAATTAAAATATATGCTTCAAAACAACATGATCCCCCAAATTTTTATTGATGAAAGAAACGTTGAAACATAATGGCTTTATTGTATAAGGAAGAGACTACTAGACTCAGGGAAGGCTTGAAAGGGACCATGGATAAGGACTAGGACTCTATTGTCGATCAGAGAAGGCCGCGCAGATCGACTGGACCGCGCTTGGGGTGCTCATGGGATTTTGATGGTAGTGGTGTTTGATGTTTTTCCAGTTGGGCGGAGGTATAGGATTTTTGACTTCTTGCTTTTGGGCCAGAGACAAGTTGCGAGTCTTTGCTTCTTGCTGAAATAGAATTACACTTTAGAACAGAGAACAAAGATTGGTCTATATACTTGAAAACTCTTAAGACAACTTATCAGTCTTGGGTTTGGACTTAAGGAATGAACTCGAAGTAGACTTGAATGGGCTAGACTAAATTGATTTAAGGCGCTAGACTGGAAGATTCAAACCTAAGATGGCTTATTTAGAATTAAGGACCTCTTAGACTACGAGCACTTGAATTGAAATGGGCTAGCCTTGAATCAAAGGTCTAGGGTTGGGTCTATGTCGGATCTAGTTAGTTTTAGGTTCTTAATGAAGTTGAAGCGATTAATTCAGATTCAGGCTCTTGGGTTGAAATTGATTGAACCAATTCAGTTTAAGGTAGGTTGGAATTGATTGAATGAAACTAATTCAGATTTAAGGTTGAGGATTGGAATTGAAATGAAACTAATTAGATTAAGGTTAAAAGGTCGAATCTAATAGCTTTAAGATCTTGGTTGGAATCGAACTAAGTCCAGTTCTGTGAAAGGAGTTTTGACATGAATGAGATTGGAAATGGGCCTAATGGATTGCATGTCTTGAACCATAGATTAGAGCTGGATCTGACTATGGAGTAAAGTTAAAAGCTCTTGATTGAAATGGGATTGAATGGGCCTAATGGATTCATGTTGATGATTTAGCTGTGGACTGGTGAATGAAGAAGTCAAAGTTACAAGCAAATTGATTGAACACAAAACAATTTTATTCACTTAAGGTCAGGATCTAAGTGACTATAAGTCGGGTTGGTTAAGTCTGAAATGTTAACATGCCAAGGTGAGCTGGTCAATTTCACACAAAATATGGTGAGTAATGGCAGAGATAACCCTATATGCTACGCATCTCCGTACACGTGATACGCGCATGGACGGATAGGATTACTTAGCCATGTGATAATTAACACATGCAACCAAGATAAAATCCCCCTTAAGGTGATCTCAGAGCATAGAAAATGCATATTGAGACAAGGCTAGGAATGACCTATGAAGGGTACAAGCAAAATCATTGATATGAATATGGAATAGATAAGACTTCAGTCTGTCCATCAAATGTGATTATCAAGTGAAGTCGCAAAATGTAGGGCTTTCGCCGCTTAGGAGGGGCGTGACTCGCTTCAGTGTCATGGAGGTTGAGCATGGATATCCGCATGTGAATGCGTTGGGTATTGTCGAATTGAGGGATCGGCCACCTGTGCATATAGGTTATTCCGGACGCCGAAACTTGGTGCCAAACTAGTGGCCCCAAGTAGGCAGGTAACCGTGTTGGGTTTGGGGACTGGTCGAATAGATCTGTAACCCAATTCGCCCGCATGTTAGGGGCTCTACTCGGTCATTGGTAGTTCCATAAATCTAACAATTGATTCAAGAAAACTTATGATTTGACTTTGAAAGGCTTAATTATGAGGTGGTTGCTATTTTACACAACGAAGACTTTACAATGCAGGCGATCACTTGATTGTTAGTCAATATTAACAAGGTGCTTGAAAACGGTCGTCCATGATTATCTGATTTATTGTGACAAACGATTAAATTCGGTCTTGTTTAAAAATATATACAAGTGTGATAGAAATATAACATATCAAGACATGAAAGAGGTTATAAGCATGATAATATTAACTGTGGGACTTCTCCTTGTAGAAAAATCAAATTGTTAAATAACTCAAGAATCGCTTTCGATTGAATTGCTCCTTAAGACAAACAAACGTTAGTATTGAAATATATGATTGTGAAGATAATGATAATAAATAAGGTAATAAACAATTTGAAAACTGAGTGACATCCTACATATTTAATAAATGATTGAAAGTGGAGTTTCTACATTGCTTTAATTGGAATAAAACTCAAAAATAAATTGGTTATATAAAGAGAAAAGGATTGAAAAGAAGTGAGAAAGGTTTTTGGTGAAGTAATCTAATTTATACCCTTATTTCGCTTGTTGAAATTTTGAAAGAGAATCGTATGCTTTGATGAAAACGAAGTGTTTTGAGTGTTTGATGAGTGTATGAGGCAGATACGTTAGTTAGCGACAAGAGAGAGACGAATAAGAAGTGTCTTGAAAACGTGTTGAAAGTCGTGTCCGGACTTGAGCAAGGCAGAGTGTATTTATAGGCAGAGGCAAAACGAAGCACAAAAACCCTGCGTATTATCGCTCAGGATGAGCGTATATAGCTCATTGGGGACGGTATATACGCTCATCCTCAGCGTATATACGCTCCTTACTTCCATTAGGGTTTTGGCAACTTCGTATGTGATGGTTGAGCGTATATACGCTCAGATGGAGCGTATATACGTCCTGATGGAGCGTATATACGTCATCATCATTGGTATATAGTCATGCATCTGCGTATATACGCTTAATGATTTCGTAATATTTTTCCAAAACTGAAATAGTTTTGATTTTCCTCCGATTTATTCGTGATTTCCTTGATTCGCCGCACCTGACAATTGCTCTCCAAGCAAGGAGTTCTAGATGTTCTAGAAGGTTCACGTTATTTTCGGAGTTATTTCTAATTACGCACGTATTTTCTGCCGTTTTGCGTATTTAAACATTGCAAAATTTCATAGAAAATCATAGAAAGATAGAAACATATTTAAAAATACTGGCGGATCAGAAAAGTGACGCAATGATGGAACAAAGGTGAGACGCAGCGTAATTTGTTTGAACCTTTGAGCTATCGAGAAACCGAAAGAAAATGTGTTTGCTGGTATGTGACTTTGCTCAATAGTTCGAGTATGACTCAGTATTTCACTTTCGTGGTTTCAAAGCATCTTTTCTGAGTCAAGACAAACGCGAGACCGCGGTATGTTTTCATCAGATTACTCATTGGGGGACATTTTCAGGTGTCTACAAATTATGTTATGAGTTGATTATTAGTGAACATCCTTTCAAACAAATAACATAGATAAAAATATGCATGAAATATAACTATAGCTAAATAATTTAGAACAAAGCATTAAATAAGGTACCTGCATGACTAAGTAGTATTCCATCTGATTCAGCTGGTCATGATGTCATTCACGTGTCGAAGTTAAAGCTTTGTACATAACAAAATAATTAACTCTATTGTCTCATAACAACTAGTACAAAAGGGTCAAACTGCGCCTCACAGCTGGGTTTTACATACGCAGCTTTTTACCATATGAGCAAAAAAAAAATTGAAAACACAAAGCCTGCGGTTTTTTAAAAACCGAGCATTTGGGTCTTAATATTAAACCAAAACAGCGCATGATGATTCATATGGCTGCTCATATTCGGCATATAGGCCTTTATACCTAAACCTTAAATCTACTTCTCTCCTCCTATTTTTCGCTCTCTTTCTCCTCTTCTCTATCCTCTTCTCTCTTACTCTCTGTCCGTTGCTTTCTCCTCTAACGCTCGATCTCTTTCTCCTCTTCTTCTCCTCTTCTTCTTTTACTTCACTCTCGTTGTTTCGTGTTTTTTATCCAAAATTTTCGACTGCGTTTTTGTGTTTTATCAAATTTTTCGACTGCTTTAGTTTTTTCAAAAAAATTGTGTTTTTTACCAAATTTGTGTTTGTTTAATTCTAGGTTTTTCGAGTTTTTTCAAATTTATAGTTGCAAGATTCTGGATTTGTTTTTTCGATTTTCAATTTTTTTTTAAATTCTGGTATTTTTGGGATTTCCGAATTTTGCTGCTCGTTTAGTTGATGCATCTTCGCTTCTTTCCTCAACGCGTCGCTGCATGTTAATCGTCGTTGCCAATCGATCTAGGGTTTTTGGTAAGTTTTTGTTTTTTTTTTCTTAATTTCGGTTTTTGATTTTTTTGAGATTTTTTTGACGTTTCTAATTTTGTTTTTCGATTTTTTGATTTTTGATCTTCATGGGATCATGCCTGTATGATCGGGGGCTAGTACCGTGCGCAGGCCGGGCGTGGTGTGTGGTTGTCCCCCCGCCCCCCGCTTTTTGGACCGGTTATCGTACGTAGCGCGGGGGCCCCGTTTTTTTGATAGAGGCGGTTGGGTGGCATTCTTCGTTGCTCTCATCCCTTTGGCGAAAAAACCCTCTTCTCTATGTTGCGCGAGATCTAGGGTTTTGGTAAGTTTTTTTTTTGGTTTCATAATTTTTATTTTTGATTAATTTTTAATTTTCTTGTTCTAGGAGATTTTGTTTGTTTCGTTCTAGATTTAAGTAGGATTTTGATTTGTTTCGTTTTTGGGTTTTGATATTCGTTCGTTTCTTGAATTTGTTTTCATAGTTTTTAATTTCGGTGGTTCTTACATCAATTCTGGTTTTTGTGATTTATTTTTTCTAATTTTGGTTTTATTATTTTATTGAAATAGTTATTTTAACAAATTTATAATTTCGTTTCTGGATTTTTAAACGAAATTAGTCGTTTTTGGATTTTTAAAGAAAATTAAAGTTTTTGTTTCTGTTTTTAAACAAAAATTGTTCGTTTCTCTAGTTTTTGACGAATTTAAATATTAATTTTAACGAATTTTTTGGATTTCAGTGATAATTTCTGGATTGCTTGATTTCAGTTGATTTCTGTATTTTTTTGGATATTTTCTGTCCAGTTATGAGAATTTTTTTATTATATTTAACGAAAATTAGTTTCGTTTTTTTGAATCGATTCTGCATTTGTTTCTTGGAATTTATCGGACTAGACTTAGTTATTATGTTGAATTTTTTTTCTTTGCTCTGGAATTTACAAGTTAATTGTTTTTTTTATTTGTTGCGGTAGCAGGGTTGGGTTGACACAATAAAATTGGAAGATGAATATTCAGAACAACAAATTATTTTTGACAATTTAATGGATTTTGGACAAGCATGGACATCATAAAAAATAAAATACAAAAAAATACAATTTGATTTGGAATCATAATTAATGATATATTGATTTTGGACATATAATTAATTTATATTGATTTTGGACTATAATTAATTTTAATATTGATTTTGGGACAATCATAATTAATGTTATATGCATCATACAGGTATATTGATTATAAATATTGAAAAAAAAATAAAATACTCAATGCTGCGGTTTTGGGTAAAGCAGCTTTTGACTACTCAAAAGCTGGGTTTTTTACTCAACCGCAGCATTTAAGACCGCAAATGCTGCGGTTTTGGGAAAACCGCAGCTTTTTGAGTTAGTCAAAGCTGGGTTTACCAAACCGAGCATTTGTGGTGTTATGTGCGTTTTTTAACGCGCTTTTGATTAAATAACCAAAAGTGCGCCCTC
>SNQN01009990.1:0-23364 GCA_008642245.1 Bassia scoparia
CTTACACTTTTGCACGAGTCAAAAACTGAAAAATCATAGTTTTAAAAGCCCTCTCTTGATATTGACCTAGCATCAATCCATCAATACAATGAGGTTTTAATTTACTCTCATTCCAAGCATTAAGGGTATTTTGTATTTAAGAGATAAACTGTTGTCAAGTGAGCAGATTAAGAGTTTAACTTGCTGGGGAACTTGGTCGGGGATCATGTTCATTTTGAATCACCATAGTTGGTGATTGGGTAAAACTTCCATAGGTGGAAGTTGGGGATCTGTTTGTGGAAAGGTACATATTAGGATTATATGTATTCTTTTGTCAATRAGAAGTGATTAATAAAAGAGTGAGTGAGTGGAGGACGTAGAATTATTAGTAGTCGAACCTCGTTAAATCTTGGTGTTGTATATTTTCTTGCATTTACTTTCCATTGCTTGAGAATTGGTTCTTAACTGGTTTTAAACATATCGAGAAATTTACAGCATACACTTATACTCAATTCACACCCCCCCCCCCCTCTTGAGTATAATCTGCACTTTCAATTGGTATCAGAGCGTAACTTCTTGGAAGGGTAACACCTATAGAAAGAAGATAAAGATGTCTACTCAAGATATGTCTAATGGAAACGGAGGATCAAGGTTTCCCAAGTTCAACGGAATGAACTATCCATGGTGAAAGATTTGAATGAAGAACTTTATCATTGACATTGACTATTAGTGTTGGATGATTATCAAAAATGGTCCAAGGAAGGTTGCTGCTAATTCTGATGGCACAGAGAAGAAAGAAAGTGAATACACTTCCATAGATCTGAAGACTTTTGAGAAAAAGTCAAAGCCATGTCTCTTCTTTATCAAGGTATTGCTGACAATGAGGTAAGCCGTATCTTAGCATGGTCTTCTACTAAAGAAATATGGGAAACTCTAGAATTAGCCTATGAAGGAACTAGTGAAGTCAGGAGATCTAAGGTGGATATGCTTATGTCTAAATATTCAACTTTTGATATGAATCGAGATGAAAATATAAGAGATATGTTTACTCGTTTTATGTCTATTATAAATGAACTAAAATCTCTTGGCAAAAGCTTCACCAGTGAAGATTTGGTCAAAAAAATTCTCAAGAGTTTAACAGGTAAATGGTTGCCCAAGGTTACTACAATACAAGAAACCAAGGATCTATCTACCTTGACTGCAGAACAACTCATTAGGTCTTTAATGACACATGAGATGTTAGTTGATTCAAAAGAAGAGAGTACAACCAAGAGTCGTGGCTTAGCCATAAAAGGAGAAGAGAATGAGGAAGATTTGGATGAGATAGCTCTCATGGCAAAAAGATTCGAGAGGAGTCTTAGATCTCAGTATAAAGGAAAGTCTTGGAAGAACAAGGGTAACTCAAAGAAGACCAGTGCCAGCACTGGTTGCTTCAAGTGTGGCGAAGTTGGACACATGATCAAAGATTGTCCAGCATGGAAAAATGACAAAGGAGGACAACGAGAGAGGAAGATAACTAAAATAGCCATGCTTGCTGCTTWGGGAGATTCAAACTCAAGTAGTGAAAGCGGGGAGGAAGAGGCTCTTGTTTGTGTAACTACTATGTTGGGAGACGTAGACCAGAGAAAGACTAGTTCGGGAAAGAAAGGTCACATGTGTCTCATMGCAGGAAGCAGCTCTTSAGAMGAGGAACAGGTAARTATCTCTGAAATGCAAGATTAAATGAGGTACTTTGATAGAGATGAGTTATGAAGTTTTATAGATTATGCTATAGAACAAAATGTTAAATGTAATACTACTTATAAGGCTAACAAGAAAAAATTAAAAGAAGCAACACGAAATTTAGACCTAAGTGAATGTCGCTCTGCTGAACTTGAAATTATTTGTATAGAACTAAAAGAAAAATTTTCAGAGCTTAAAATAAGTTTAGATCAGAAGAATATAGAACTCGAGTTACTAAAACCACAGTCAAATTTTACTGAAGAATTTTTTTATCAAAACAATGACAAAGGTTTTAGTAAACTTCAGGATGCTGAAATGGAAGGAATAAATTTCGAGTTGCTTAAATAGAAGAGTTTTACTGTAAAACATGCTGATTTAATTCTAGCTCATAATTATATGATTGTTGATGTTGAGGAATTGTTCAAAGTGTATGTTAATATAAAAAACTCTCTTGCTAGCACTAATGGTGCAAAATTTATTGTCGAAGATTTGTGTTTGGAATATAAGCGTAAGATCTGTGATTTACAACCTGAAATATTCAATTTGAAGAAAAATATCAACACTGAAGTTGCCTCTGGTAATCAAGATGTTGATATTGAATCTTTACAATTAGAATATGAAGGTAAAATTTGTGATCTTCAAGCCGAAATATACACACTATCGAAAGGCAAAAACATTGAGACCACGAATGAACCAGACTTGGAATAGGTTTCACAACTCAAAGATGAGCTTCATAGGGCAAAATTGGATCTTGCCGTTGCTGTGGAATTTAATGAACCTTAACTTAAGAAATCTGAAACAAAGGAACAGGATCTGCGTGATTGCCTAAGACAGATGAGAGATGAACAGGTTGCTTGATGCTCAAAGTACTCTAAATATCCTAACCTCTCAATATGAAAATTCTAAGAGGTTTGGATTAGGGTATACTAGTTCTAGCACCTAACTGCAACAAAAGTTAGGCAAAGATGGTGCTTCGATTTCTGAATTCAAGCAAGGTAAGTATGTGTTTGTAAAGGACATGCAGGTTTGCACCTATTYTTGTAAGAATGGACATATGATTGATTTATGCTGGACTAAGCAAAAACATCATAAAAAATATCAGTCACATGTTCAAAAGGTTAAAATTCCAAAAGGTCACACACAATATAGGTCCAAAAAGGAAAAACATGATGAAATCAAAGGGACAAGTGTCAAACAAATCCGGGTTAGAAAGGACAGAGCCAAACCAGTTCCAAAGAACAGGGAACCCAAGAAAATCTMGGTTCTTAAGACTAAACCTTGATTTTTTCGTGCAGGTTAGAGTGAAAGGAAAGCCATATTGGTATTTGGACAGTGGTTGCTCAAGACACATGTCCGGTGATAAAAATCAATTTCTTTCACTCGTAGCCTATGAAGGAGGATGTGTCACCTTTGAAGATAATAGCAAAGGTTTGATCAAAGGTATAGGTAAGGTTGGTAAGACACTCTCTCAAGCAATTGATAATGTTTTCTTCGTTAAAGGTTTGAAACACAAKCTCTTGAGCATTTCCCAACTATGTGACAAAGGAAACCATGTTGAAGTTGAAACCAATCTTTGTCACATAGTGAACACTGAAACAAAAGAACTCGTCTGTAAGGGGTTCAGGCATAACAATGTTTACATAACTTTTTTGAGTCAGATTCCTAAGACTAGTGCTACTTGTCTCAGTGTTATTGAAGATGACCATTGGCTGTGGCATAAGAGGCTTGGACATGTAAGTTTTTCTCTGTTAAATAAATTATGATCTCAAGATTTGGTTACAGGTTTACCTAACATAAAATTTGCTGCAAATCATATTTGTCATGAATGTGCAAAATGTAAACATGTCAAGTCATCTTTCCAGCCAAAGAAGGTTGTAAACACTACTAAACCATTCGAACTTGTACACATGGATTTGTGTGGTCCCATGAGTGTGCAAGGTAGAAATGGTCATAGTTATGTGTTTGTTTTAGTTGATGATTATTCTTGTTATACTTGGACATTTTTTCTAAAATTTCAAAAWGAAACTTTCGAGGAATTCGAAATCCTAGTAAAACAAGTTCAAAACAAGATTAATCATCAACTAGTCTCTATCCGTTCTAATCATGGTTCCAAATTTGACAATGTCAGTTTTGTAACCTACTACAATGATCATGGTGTAACTCACAACTTTTCAGTTCCCAGAACTCCACAACAAAATGGAGTAGTTGAGAGGAAAAATCGCACTCTAAAAGAAATGGCAAGAACTATGCTTCTAAGAGTGGTTTACCTCAAAACTTCTGGGCTGAAGCTGTGAGTACTGCGTGCTATATTTTAAACAGGGTAATGTTAAGACCACTGTTGAAGAAAACTCCTTATGAACTTCTTASGGAAAGAAACCAAACATTGCACATTTACGGGTTTTGGGTGTAAATGTTTTGTAGACAATAATGGTAAATCTAGTTTAGATAAGTTTGACCCAAGGAGTGATGTGAATGTTTTCGTTGGATACTCTTCGCACTCTAGACAGAACCTTGTGTGTTGAAGAAAGTATCCATGTTCTGTTTGATGAGACTAACATGTTTAGCAAGCCTGTGCAGGTTGATAATGTTGATGAGTTCGAGATAGGTATGCTGAACTTCACAGGAGCTGAGGAAGGAAATGATGTTGAACCAGACTCACCACACAACACTCATAGAGAGGAAGAGTCTGGTACAGCACAGAATCAAGTAGCTCAAGAGGTAAGGGAAGAAGAAAGTGACTCAGAGGCACATCCACATGAAGATGATGCAACTGAGATCACTAGAGGAACCGGTTCCCCCATTCAAAATAAAAATGACATAAGGATAGGGGGAACCAGTATCTGACCAGGTTCAACATTGGAAAGCACAAGTGTACACCTTGATACAAACAAATCTTTTAAGTATAAGTCTTCTCACCCCACTGATCTTATTATTAGTGATATTAACAAAGGGGTGCAGACTAGGAACTCTACTTTACAGAACTTTTGTGCATTTTATTCCATCCTTTCCAATGTTGAACCAACTGACTATAAAATGGCTTTAACAAATCCAGATTGGGTTCTAACTATGCAAGATGACCTCAATCAGTTTAAGAGAAATCAAGTTTGGCATCTTGAACCCAAGAAGGATCACATGTCTATTATTGGAACCAAATGGGTATTTAGAAATAAATTGGATGACTCAGGTGTTATAGTCTGAAATAAACTTAGGCTAGCGGTTCAAGTGTTTATTCAACAAGAAGGAATTGATTATGATGAAACCTTTGCTCCAGTTGCCCGGCTTGAAGCGATCYGGATTTTAATTGCATATGTAGCTCGCATGAACTTCAAACTCTTCCAAATAGATGTTAAGACAGCCGTTCTTAATGGCTACTTGAAAGAAGATGTTTACGTGGAGTAACCCCTTGGCTTTGAGGATAGTGACTTGCCAAACCATGTTTTCAAACTTGATAAAGCTCTTTATGGTCTCAAGCAAGCTCCAAGAGCTTMGTATGAGAGACTTTCCAGCTTTCTTTTAGAAAATGGATATAAGAGAGGTTCTGTTGACAAGACACTATTCTTAAAAGACAAGGGAACTAATATGTTAGTGGTTCAGATATATGTTGATGATATTTTGTTCAGAGCTACTAATKTTGATTTGTGTGATGAGTTTGCAGATTTGATGAAAAGTGAATTTGAGATGAGTATGATGGGAGAACTTGGGTTCTTCCTAGGGCTTRAAATCAAYCAAACAAATGATGGGATAATGATCCATCAGCAGAAATATCTCAAGGAGTTGCTAAAGAGATATGGCCTGTAGGATAGCAAATCCTATGAAACACCTATTCCAACTTCTACAAAACTGAGCTTTGATGACAAGGGAAAGGATGTTGAGGGTAAGCTGTACAGAGGTATGATTGGCCAGATATAGTATTTTCAGTAGGGTTGTGTGCTASATTTCAAAGCAACCCTAAGGAATCTCACCTTAAGGCTGTCAAGAGGATTCTAAGYTACCTGAATGGTACTGATGATCTATGTCTGTGGTATCCAAAAGGAAGCACTTTGAACCTAATTGGATACACAGATGCTGACTTTGCTGGTTTTATTGTGGACAAGAAGAGCACTTCTGGAGTGGCCCATTTCTTAAGTTCTTGCCTCATCTCATGGGGATCTAAGAAACAAAATTCTATGGCTTTATCTACAGCCGAGTTTGAGTACACTGCAGCTGCTTTGTGCTGTGCTCAGCTCCTGTGGATAAAGTCATAACTAAAGGATTTTGTGATTTGTTTCGGAAGTGTTCCCATTTTATGTGACAACACAAGTGCTATCAATATTTCAAAAAGTCGTGTCCAATACTCTAAAATCAAGCATATTGAGATTAGACATCATTTTCTAAGGGACGATGTTGAAATGGGTAATGTTGAGCTAGAATTTTGTTGGTTAGAAGATCAACTAGCTGACATATTTACAAAACCTTTGAGCAGAGAAATGTTCATGAAGCTTCGTACCTTGCTAGGTATGATTAAAACTAGATAATGAGCTCTTAGGTCTTGACTTTCCTCCTTTGGCTAGTCAAAATYATGTCTTCCTTGAATATAATTTTTTTCTCTTTTCTTTTCTTATTTAGGGCTCACAAAGTTCTTATGCGATGCTGAACTAATTAATCAAGTACTCATGGTACATTAGCTTAAGTCCTAAAATAATATGTTTGCACAGACCAYTGGCAGACCACTTGGGAACCAGGTTCTTGAGGCGGTTYATTTCTGAATATTTTATTCTAATTTCAGCCAATTTTAAATTTTGAATTAATAGCAACGACGGCTGTAATTATGGCAACTGTCACTTTGTAAGAACGGATAATTGTTCAAAATTTCTTGCGAAATATCCATTGCTTTTCAATCTTTCCTTGATATAAATATCTTACATGTGATCAAAATATTTTCTTCTTTATTTGATCAAACATTTTCCATTTTTTCTTTCTCTCACTTGCGGATATATATATTTTTCCTCSCAAATTCTCTATGTTTTTTTCTACCTAAATTCTAGAGACATAAATTACTCAGGTGTTCTGTTCTGTTCTTTTGCTCAAATCAGAGGCACATTTCAGTCTCATCATATCTAACAGAAGAAGTTCTAGGTTAGTAGAGATGGAAGTAAGCGAATCTCCAGAAATCGAGACCAAAATCAAGAAGTTGTGAAGGAAAGTATGGATGAAGAAGTTGAGGAATGGGAAGAGGAGCCTCTTATCAGGAGAAATTCAAAGAAGAAAGAAACCACCAAAACCACTACTCCAAAATCCAACACAAAAACCACAATCACAAAAACTGCAACTCCTAAAGCCACCTCTAAAACTGTCAAAACCGTAACTTCAAAACCCACAAAAACCACCACTCTCAAAAAGCCTATCTCACCGAAACAAAAGAGTAGTACACCAGAACAGGTGAAACACTCTAAACCGAAGGAATTGAAGAAGGAGGAAGAAGTTGAAAAGAAGGAGTCTGAACCGGTTGAATAGGAGGTTGAAGATGAGGTTYAGAAGGAGCGAGGACATAATTGGTGCGATGAGGAAGGAAATGAAGGCCAAAAAGGTAGCATCTAAGAAACCACCAATCAAAGTGGTTAAGGTGGTTTAGAAGGAAGTTGTGAAGGAAGTACCCAAAACCACCACCACAAAACAACCAGCCAAAACCACCACAAAATTCAAAACCCCAACACCAACCACCACTCCCAAACCAGTGGAGAAGAAGAAGGAAAAAGAAGGTGGTGCTGTTGAGGGGGAAACTGATGTAGGTTTGGGTTCAGAGGATCAAACTACTGTAAGCAAACTTGTACGAGTCAAGACTGTTGCTAGGAAGGGTGCTGAAGCTTCCAAAGGCAAAGAAGTAAAGGTTGGACCACAACCAGACCAGTCCCCTACGGACAAGAAGAGAAAGCAATTTGCACTAACCATTGTTGAGGGTCCAAAGCCCAGGAAAAGTAAGTCTATCAGTCCTCAACCTCTGTATAATCTCTCTGATAGGCAGATTCTAGTTGGTTCTCTATTGCTAAAAGTTGGGTAGAACAGAAGTTTTTGCATGAAATTAGAGATGCCCTAGATTTCCAAAATTGGTCTTTGTTGTTTGCTAAAGAATTGGATGTGTTTATGCCTTTGGTTGAAGAATTTTATGCTCACCTGCAAACTAAGGACGATGGATCCTATTTTTCCTTTGTTAAGAAAACTCCTATAAACCTATCTATGAAGAAATTGGATGAAATTCTTAAGGTTCCCACTAAGGGTCTTGATGTGTATTCTCGTGGAAATTGGCCAATTGTTAAAGGAGTCACAYCAGAACAGATCTAGAACAGACTGTTCAATGGTCCACCTGACCCTAAGCAGGGGTACACCATCGGCCATCTAAGGGAACCAATTATGAGGATATTTCACACAATAGCCTCAAAAATTGTTTTCCCCAGAGCACAAGGCCGTATGTGTGTAGGATTGATGGATAGTTTTCTTATCTACTGTCTCATGGAACACATTCAGGTCAATCTCTTTGCTATGGTTCTTGGACATATGATCTGCTGTGTTAAGAAGGCAAAACATGCTCTACCTTATGGTGACTGGCTGACCTTGGTGTTCAATCACTATAAGATTCCAATGGTGGGTGATTATGGGACCATGTCCCATCTCACCAATCAAATTATAGGCAGAAAGGCATGAGCTATGCAGGTGGGTTTCAAGAGTAAAGGATGATGTTAAGGGGAATGCAGCAGGTGCAGGATCAGTACCGAATCAGTCTAGGCTACTTATGCCTTGGTGAAGCAATTGAGTGACCAAAACCACTATGATGCAATCCATGATCAATAGTGTCACTTAAACTCTGTACTACTTTTCAAGAAATCCTACAGAAGGGTTGAGGTTCTCCTTGACAAGTCAGGTATTCTAGTTCCGGAGGATTTTTGTTGAGAAGGAAGTATTCCCATGCTTGTTGAGGAGGATGAAGACTGGTTTCTGAGAGTGAGGAAGAAAGGAAGTGGAGGAAGAAGATGAGCTTCAGAGAACCTAGAGGAGGCATGACGATGCTGAGACTGGAAATGACTCTAGAGCCGATTAAGTTAACTATTTCTTATTAATACTACTAACCCTCTTATTTTTCAAAAACTCTATCACTGATTTCCCTCTCCAAATTACAAAACATTATTCTATGTAATTGGTTTCCTACTAGCTGTAATAACTAATTAAGTAGGACTATTACTTTGCTACTATTGCAGGAACATTGGTAGCATCAGCATCTCTAGAATTGTTTGAGCTGCCTATATTTGTATGACTTAAATATAATTAGTAGTTTCCACACATGGTTGTTTTTTTGTTTTGTTAATTTTTGTTCCTTGGATTATTTAATGATACCAAAGGGGAAAGCGGTGAAGTTCTGATCTATTTCCCACCTATTCAGGGGGGATGAAGTATTTGGGTTCTAATCTGTGAGTGTTGCAGTAACTAGAGCAAGGTTAAAAGCCTTGTTAGAGGTGACAGACCATTCTGGTCCGGAAGTAAGTGTATTCCACAACTTTACTTCTCTTCATCCTAATGGCTTGGAAACAAGTCTGAACTAACTGATGTTCTTATTGCAGATGCATGTTTAAGTCTAAGAGCTCTAAGTCTAATTAGTATCTACTCCTTTGAAACTTAGTAACTCTTTTAAAACATTGTCAATTAGTTGTGAACTGGTGTAGTTGTATATTATGGTTACTTCGCAGGAACAGTACGAGAGTAGTTCCTTGGGTTCTTAATAGAACTCAAACTTTTTTAAAAAGTTCCCCAACTTAATGATGTCTTTTGCAGGGGGAACATTCATGGTTTGTCATCATCAAAAAGGGGAATTGTTGAGTTCCTACCTTGAGTTTTGAATGATGACAATCACTTTGACTAAAATAAATATGCAAGTTTGTTTGCATGTGCAGATAAAAGACTCAAGTTCAAAGATTGTAAAGATGAAGCTCATGAATCTACATCTCGAAGATTGCATGAAGACCAAGACTTCAAGAGTTATAGATTTGGGTCTTAGTTACAATGTAAGTAGTTTTGGATTGATAAAATGCATTATAAAGGTCAATATTAAAGAGTTGAGCAAGTTGGATATAACAAMTAATCTCGATTGCTTGTTATAGACAACTTCAATTAAATTAAGTTGATTGGAACAGTTTGGGAATAGTTCCAGACAAGTCCACTCAAGTTTACTTCCTAACATCCGTATTTTTGGAAAGTTTATTTCCACGTAAAGTTGATTTTGAAAATAAATGGATGGAAGGGTTTATGTGCGGGAAAGCCTCTTAAGTATGGAAAGTATATTGTTGAGTTCATAACTTGATTTTATTTGCTTGCAAATAAAATCAGTAGAATATATTTTCCGTGAAATATTATTTTATTTCCAAGGAAAATATATTCTTGTGATCTCATGCAATATACTTACCAAATGCTTACTTAAGAGGAGCTCATACACATAAACCCTAACACTTTTGCACGAGTCAAAAACTGAAAAATCATAGTTGCAAAAGCTCTCTCTTGATATTGACCTAGCATCAATCCATCACTACAGTTAGGTTTTAATTTACTCTCATTCCAAGCATTAAGGCAATTTTGTATTTGAGAGACAAAGTGTTGTCAAGTGAGCAGATTAAGAGTTTAATTTTCMYGGGAACTTGGTCGGGGATCAGGTTCATTTTGAATCACCATAGTTGGTGATTGGGTAGAACTTCCATAGGTGGAAGTTGGGGATCTGTTTGTGCAAWGGTGCATATTCGGATTATTTTCATTCTTTTGTCAATCAGAGGTGATTAATAAATGAGTGAGTGAGTGAGTGGAGGACGTAGAATTATTAGAAGTCGAACCTCGTTAAATCTTGGTGTTGTTTAGTTTCTTGCATTTACTTTCCGCTGCTTGAGAACTGGTTGTTAACTAGTTTTAACTAATCGAGAAATTTACAACATACACTTATACTCAATTCACCCCCCTCTTGAGTACAATCTTCACTTTCAGAAGGTTCTTGGGTTGACTCTAGTACATCAACAAGTTACTATCCAAGCTCACAATGGTTTGTGAACCCATCTTCAAGAAACTGAAGAAAGGTGCACCCAAGAAATGGGATGATAGCTACCAACAACCTTTCGACAGGATCAACGAATACCACACCACTCCTCATGTGTTAGCTTTTGCTCGCCTTGGGCATCCGTTACAGCTCTATCTTACAGCAACAAGTACGCCGCTTGAGCAATGCTTGCTTAAGAAATCAACGACAATGAAAATGCTATRTACTACCTCACTAAGAWGTTCCTTCCATACGAGGGGCAATACTCTGCCCTAGAGAAACAATGTTTGGCTTTAGTGTGGGCATCGCGAAAGCTTCGACATTACTTGATCACGCATACCGTACTCATCGTAGGCAAAGGGGATCCTTTAAAATACCTCTTTAAAAGCCAGCAGTCAATGGATGTATGTCTAGATGGATGGTTAGGCTTGTCGAATTTGACCTTAAGTTCGTGTCTCAAAAAGCCATCAATGGTAGTATTGTGTCCGAATTCTTAGCAGACTCTCCCGACGAAGTCCTTCATGAGGACTTTGACTTTCTAGACGAGGAACTCATGGTGACCGAGGAAGACAGTTGGTCATTATACTTCGATGGTYCATCTAATCAAAAGGGATGTGGAGTTGGAGTGCTTCTAATCTCAACACAAGAGGAACACACCCCAATTTCCATCAAGCTCGACTTCGACGTCAGTAACAATGCCGCAGAGTACGAAGCATGTATTCTGGGATTACAGGCCGCCATTGCACTTAAAATTAAGAGATTGCGGGTATATGGTGATTTCTCACTCATCATAAACTAGATTTCAACTCGATGGAAGGTACAAAGTGAAAGCCTTACTCTATATCAGTCCTATCTTGAGAACAATGCATCCCAGATAGACGAAGTCGAATACACCGACGTACGACGCGAAGACAATCAGTTCGCAGATGCACTAACAAAACTCGCATCCATGGTGCAAATTCCGAGTTCAGTGACCCAAATGTCGTTAGTCGTTGAACGAAGATAAGAACCAGCATATGTCTGCACTTTACACGAAACAATTGAGGTGCCCAACCTCGATGCGGAAGAGCCATGATACAAAGATATCAAAGACTACCTAGAAACTAGCGAACACCCTTCTAATGCAACAAAAAAAACAACTGAGTTCTGAGGCGTCTAGCATCCCAATACCTACTTCAAGGTGGGAAACTCTACAAGCACCACTACAATGGTCTTCAGCTACTTTGCATCACTCAACAAGRAGGCAAAACAATCATGGAGCACCTCTATGATGGGATTTATGGAACCCACATGAATAGCAGGATCCTAGCCTCTAAGATCATCATGTTGGGGTACTATTGGACCACCATGGAAAGGGATTGCATGCAACATGTCCATACATGCGACACCTACCAAAAATACTCCAATGCGCAGTATGTTCCTCCYTCTCTCCTACCCACATTTGTCTRTCCGTGGCCTTTCTCTACATGGAGAATAGACATAATAGGGAAGATTACGCCGCCCGGGCAAGGAGGTCATGAATTCATACTTGTGGCCATAGATTACTTCACAAAGTGGGTCAAAGTAGCGTCATATGCAAAGCTCTAGGCTAAGCACGTGGCAAACTTCATAGAGAACAACATCATTTGTCGCTATAAGGTCCCTCACGAAATTATTAGTGACAACGGCACCCACTTTTAAGCAGAATGTGCAGATCTAATTGCCTAATATAAGATTCAGCACCACAAGTCATCACCATATAGGCCGCATGCCAATGGGGCAGTTGAAGTAGCTAACAAAAATCTCAAAACAATTATCTCTAAGATGACGGAGAATTGTTGAGATTGGCCGCAAAAGCTACACTTTGCTCTYTGGGGTTACAGGACCTCTATTGGCACTTCAACGGGAGSTACTCCTTTCTCACTAGTCTATGGTACCGAAGCTGTTCAACCAGTACAACTATAGATCCCGTCTCTATGTATTGTCCTAAAAAGCAAGCTCCCAGAAGTGGAATGGGTAATGGCAAGATTRGACGAGTTAGCTTTGCTGGACGAAAATCGGCTAGCAGCCTTGCATCATGTGCAAGCATACCAAAAGAGGGTCGAACAATACTTAAATCACCGAGTCAAATCACGAGGCATCAAGTAAGGTGATTTGGTTCTTAAAGCACTTCGCAAAAAGGTCCTAGATCCTCAGGGCAAATTTCGTCCTAATTGGGCATGTCCTTACATTGTCAAAAAGATCTTGCCAAAAGGGGCAGTTCAACTAATGGACACGAATGGTGATAATTTCTACAGCCTCACCAACTTAGACCAGCTCAAGAAGTACTACACCTAAGGCATACACGCGCACCTCGTCTCAGCAACACAATAACACCATGSATTAGAACTACAGATGGCCTGATTCCTTATGGGATACGTAGGCAGCCTCGCCCTYYGGCTCGYCCACAATAACAAGTGCCCTACTTATTTTGGGATTAGCAAGTGAACAACAGTGAAGCGGCAATTGGACGAAGTTTTCTTCAACATGCTTAAATTAGACACAATGTATATTASAAGCAATGCAAGTTTGTAATTTATTACTACTTGTAAACAAAATTGAGCAACTATAATGCAAAAGGAAACRTCAAGCTCCAAGTTCACTTATTACATGCAAAGGCGGCTCGCATGCCAATCGCTTTATTAACTCGTAAATTAACAAACATTAAATTAAACAAGAGTTATGGAAAAAAGCAATCAATCCTTCCTCTCCTCTTCTTGCTCCTTGGCATCATCCTTCTTTGCACCCGAGCTCTCACCTTTAGGCTTCCTCACCCATTTGCGTCTCTTGGGTCTATCCTCCGCAACAGCCTTTCCTTTTTTTTAGCATCACTTCCAAGCACCTCTTTAGGCCCAAGTCTTCTTTCAGCAACATTTGAGTCAATCCTCAAAGGACGAAGTCTTTCAAGCCTACTCCAAACTGGCACCTTTTTAGGGCCAAGTCTATCCTTAGCAGAAACAGCTACAGACTTAGCAGCAGGGGTGTCAATAGAGTCACAGCCTAGTCTCTTACTCTCGACATGGTCCTTCTACTCCGCACGTCGTACCTCAACACGGCCCATCGCATTAGTGGCATTCATCCAGACACAGTAGTGAGTAGAAATCTTGTGGTCACCTCGAGCAAGTGGGGTCACCTCAAGTGTAGAATGGGATTCCCAGTATTTCTCCCACTCTATTGCATTGCCCGAATGCAAACGCTTATCCTCAAGACGAACTGCGTCAACAGCGGGAATAAGCTGAACTTTCCCGAATTGCCTCATCACCCTTGAAAGGAAATAAAAGGTCAACGTGGTTAAGCTAGCCACACGCACATATGGAGACAAGCGAGTATCCACCATATTCCTAATACCACACCAAGGGACAGTCCACCGCACGAGAATGCTGCGGTTAACAAGGATAAGAATCCATTCATGTTGAGATTGGGTTACATGGACCCTTTTACGGGAAAAGAATCCCTTAGCAGAGTATTTGACGGGATTCCGGGGCGCCTGAACTAGGCTCAAACGCTTGGTCAGCCAAATTAGTCAAAAAACAATGTGAGCAATATTTAGTCATCACATCAATAAACAAGCAATAATATTTCTATAAATGCACTATTTTGCAAATATTCAGACAAAATTATTGTACCTGCAACAAAACAGGGCTTCCAAACAAAGGTGCATGTGCATCCTTTTTAAGACGGTCAAGCATCATGAATAACTCCCCCGTGTACAACGACATAGGAGTACGGCTAGCCTCGCATTGCACAACAATAGAAATGATACTAGCATGACCAACATTCGGCTTTCCATGAACAAATAAGAAACGCGCAAACACAAAAATCATAATTGCACGTCTACGGTAAACTCTACGGCAAGAGGCATCACTAGCAATGTAATCAACTAAGGCAACCAAGTCAATTTCCCGACCACGCACTATGCGTCGTGAAATAGTTTGGCTAAGTCTCAAGTATTGCTCTTATTCATCAACAAAGTGATCAARAGTATTAGGGATACAACTAAAACTTACAACAAGCGAAGCAATAATAGCACCAAGCTCTTCAGGTAAAGGAACAATTTCCTTGTCCCGAAGACGAAAACAACGCATCAATGGGTCCCACAGGCTTATAGCAGCATAAAGAAGGCTTGTATAGAGGCTTACATACCTTAAAGTCAAGAGAACATCACAATTCAGCCTTGCAAGGTCCTCCCTTTTGCGAGCATCCAAGTTTCGAAGCACATCATTCAAAGCATTAGAAAAATCTCTATCCATTCGATTTGTCGCAAAATTCTTTGATGTAATGAATTAAATGAAGTATAAAGCAATGTAAGAGAGGTTTTAAAGCACTAAGGAGGTTGTAATAACGAATTAGGGCGTGCATAAACCCCTATTTATAAGCAACTGGGCCGAACAAACTTGCCAAAAATCAATAATCGAGAAAAATAGGCCAGTTACTGGGCGCAATTGCGCCTAYTTTTGGCTTATTCTTGCCGATTTTTCTCCTTTTGCTTGCTCCCATGCACTTTGGCACGCAGTTCTTGGTCCAACCTAGGTCCTTCCCTGCATTTTCAAGCAGGAATGAGCCAACGTTCGCCTCAACAACGCAACGCAACGTACGAAACAACACAAGATAATCGACGTCGTCTTAGAAGTTTAAATACATGGATTTCATATAGTTAGCAAGTTGGCTTTTGCAAGTCATAGTCAAAGCTCGGCATTGCAAAATGAYTTGTGTCTAGAGTCGAACACAAGTCTAGGTATATTTACACAAATACTCGAGTCTAAGCTAGAGTCGAGTCAAGTCAAGTCYAGTCAAGAAAAAGTCAACAAATAAGTCTAAATAGGTCTAATCTAAGTCCTAAAATCAACCAATGCAAAGCTAGGGTCACCCCCCTTCCCTCAAGTGACAGGTACAACTAATGCTAGAGACACGTCGAAAAGCCGAGTGAAGCTAGCACTTGCAAAGCAGACTCGTCCAGCAACTCATCAGGGAAAGAAACTATAAAAGCGTCCCTGGCACTGTAAACTGAGTCGAAGGTCTAGGKTGAGAATGAGAAGTCGAAGCGCCGCTCGCAAACCTCGTGCCCGACGAGGTCGAAGTCCTACCACGGTTGGAAACTTGTCTCATATGKAACGAGGATTTCAAGAAGGTGTATGCACTCACTCATGTGCCATGATCCCCAATTAAGCAAGCAATCACCATTAAAAAGCACTTTTACAAGCTTTAAGCTAGTTACAATGGTGAAATTATACATGGGAATTCACATTGTTGCAAATGGACATGGAAAAGCTTATTCTACCATTTACAAATAAGAATAAGCAAGGCATATGCCTTATTCAACAAGACATGGGCATGGCAAGCTAATAATCATCATCTTCTCCAAGTAGTAACTTACAATGGCATAACTCATTCAAATCTGCACTAAATTTGATGAAACAAGTTGCAAAAGACTCACAAAGGCATGAATAAACAAAAGCATTCAACAATTTCAAGCATACACAAGCAAGGGAGAAAGCCCCAATTCAGTTGCACAAATTGACAAGGCATAATAAAATGGCATGATTTTGGATATTAAATTGCAACGTACAAGTGAATTTCAAGTTTGGAGTAAGAAGCCTACTTGAATTTCGAATTTGATGAGCAAAATAAACCTTTCTAAGCATTTCCAAGATGCAACAATGGAATTTGGAGAGAGTTTGTAATAGACAAAGCAATAGGCAAATGGCAAATGAAGAAAAAGTGACAAAATAAGGCATGAAATTCGACCAAAATAGGTCGAATGTTCGGTGTAATTACGCCCAGATTTTGCTTATTTTTGGCTCAATTTTCGAGCCATTTCTCGTGGGCTCACTTTTACGTGCGAAGCCCGTTGTATTCAAATGTCGTTGGTACTTCCCGAAAAATCCAACCAACTTTCAAAGTCACGCACAATGACCAAAATMCTCCTAAGCAAGTAAAATGGGCGCGAAAGTCATTAAATTTGCTAGAAAAATACACCTACAGAGCTAAGACAAGTCGTAAGCAAATGCAAAGACAAAACAAAGCAATAGCCATAATCAAGTGAAGATCGAAAGGAGATCAAAGTCAAAGTACACATTCCCTAGTCATCATCCTCACAAAGGCCAAGCATTAGCCCGATTGTGCATACGCAAAGCAGACATCAGCAAAAAGACATTGCTATACGCAATCGTGGCTATACGCGACGTTACCCTCATATTCATCTTCCCGGACGACTAGTCGAGATGGGATAAAGCAGATCAGAGCAGACAATAGCAAAAAGACATTCGCTATACGCGATCTGGGCTATACGTTGTCTTATCATCATGTTAATCGTCCCGGACAACTAGCCGAGACTGGATAAAACAAATCAAGCAAGCACCCGAGTCCATACGGAGGCATCGATACGAACACCGCATCAATTCCCTATGAAGTCTTAACAGAGGAATCAGAGTGGGCATTGAGAAAGAAATCCCCCAGGAAGTCCTAACAGAAYTATCGAGGCGGAAAACCAGTTAGCAAAAGTCCCGGTGGAATCAGAACCATAGGTGAAGATACTATAAGCTCTCATAAAAATCCCCAATGGAATCAGAACCATAGGTGAAAACACAATCAGTACTCGCAAGAATCGCTAGTAGAATCAGAACCATAGGTGGAGATCCTTTCAAAAGTCACCGGTGGAATCAGAACCATAAGTGAAGCTACAGCCAATCCCTAGTGAAATGAGAACCATAGGTGGAAGCACAGCTAGTACTTGCCAGTGGAATCAGAACCATAGGCGGGAGTACGAAATCGCCAATGGAATCAGAACCATAGGCGGAAGCACAGAATCCCCGGTGGAATCAGAACCATAGGTGGAAACTTAAGCAAAAGCATTAGCAACAACGACAAAAAAGCAAGCAACATGCAACTGCAGGTGCAGGTAAAACTAACGCATTTGTTTTGCAGGTACCGGGTACTTTGGCTTTCATGTTACGAGATTTTCCTCTCTACAAACTCAGCCAAAGTGGGGGCTTCTGTAGATACCTATATTTTTCCCTATCCCAGGACGGCCAATGATAAGACACCCCTTGTAACACACAAGTCAAATCGAGAGAGTTAGGACCCTAARAGGCCCTAAAAATGCAAGTTCCCTTACACCGAGCACCTCTTCTAAGTACTTAGCACATCAAAAGGTAAGTTTTAATTTACAAATAAATTTAACTTATTTTAGARATTTTTTTAGAATTTTTCAGAATTTTTCTAAGTATTTTTGCGTTTTTTCTGAGTTACCAACAATTTAATTAATTTTTCAATAATTAATTAAATTACGAAAATAGCTACAAAATTCACGAAATTTTAACACAAAATAATAAATTTAACAAGGAATATTTATATATTTTTTCCCGAATTTTTCAATTTATGGATTCATATTTACGAATTTCTTAATCAAAAACGCAAAACCGAGCAAAGCGGGCCACCCCGGGATATTTTGCCTTGAGACAAGCGTCCCGAGGAAGCCAAATATCCCAAGTATCACAATATAATTAGCTACAATCGTATAAAATCAAGCACATACTTTATTTTATTTTATCACAATTTTATTTTATCACAATCTCCCTATTTAAGGCAAAACAAATCGGCCAAAATCAGCCAATTACTGGGCGCAATTGCACCCAATTTTGGGCGTAKTTGCGCCCTGTTCCTTGCCTTTTTTGGCCGATTTCAYTCCTTGCCTATTAATACTACGACCCCCTCCCCCATCGTTCATTTGCAACTTTGGACGCTTGGGAGAAACTTTGGACGCTTGGGAGAAACTTTTGGACACTTAGGAGAAACTTTTGGATGGGCTATGCACTTTTCTCTTTCTCTCTCTCTCTCTCTCTCTCTTTTTCTCTCTCTCTCTCTCTCAGGTTCATACTCTCTCTCCTCAAACACTCTCTCTCAAATACTATGTTACAAACACATTCAAAAACATTCTTTTCCATTAGATCTAGGAGGTTTCAAGGGTTCAAAGGCTCGACAAGGGTTCCTAAGGATCTAAAGCTATGTCCTTGGTCTTTGACATCGTGTTACGAGGTAAGTTTGAGGCCAACGTCTCAATTCTAAACCCCCTTTTGCATGCTTGTTTAGAGAATCGACTTTCTATGTAACTTTGCATGTAATATTTACTAATAACAACTTGGCAATTCAAATTAAATTCAAKCTTAACGCATAACTTTCAATCCTCGCACGAGTGCTTGCATGCTTGTCTCACACCCATAATTTTCTTTAACAAAGACCGAGAAATTTCGTGTTCTCACGCCTAATAAGACAACTATGGACAACCGACATTAGGATCCTAGAATACGGAATTAACAACACATGCCACAACAAACTAGACACTATTTACGTAGTATTCTATTAAACAACCCGCCTAGTAATATTGCATGCTTAGGGTTTAAAACGGAAAATTGTTTGTTGTTGTCTTTCGGACAATGAACTCGCAATAACTGAGTAGAGGCCGCTAGATCCGAGGGGGTGATGTGTACTACTTCACCCTTACCCTTGTTCCCAAACCTAGACCTTTTGTGCACTACCAGATATGGAGTCCTTTGCCTTGCTTTATGCAACTATAGGCAAGGCTTAAAACGGGTTTTGCAGCTTCCCAAAAGAAGTGCGGTGGCGACTTCCTCTACTCATTTCGAGTATAAACACACAACTTCAAGCATATGGACAATATGCAAAAGGAAAGAATTTAATTCTAGAAAACAAARTGAGCCCCCTTAAATTGTTCCCCCCGGAGCAGAGGGACCGGACCCAGTCCAACCCGCTGACGCCCCAGCTCCCGTACAAGCATGCATAAGGGTGTTAGAATTMAGACGTTYGCCTCAAACTTACCTTGCAACACGTTGGTATAGACCAAGGACGGAGCTTCAAACCGTTAGGAACCCTCGTCGAACCTTTTATAACCCTTTACCAACATAGACCTAGTATGTGTTTGTGTAATATATGTATGAAATTTGTGTGGAGAGAGAAAGAGGAGAGAGTATTTTGTAGAGAAAAAGGGATACAGTCGGAGTGTAAGAAGTGGGAGAAAGCCAAAAGCCTTTGAAATGAACCGTGTATGTGCCTTTTTATAGGGAAGGAGTCGAAAACGAGAAGAAAAGTTGGGTGCTACGGCGCCCAAGTGGGCATAACTTCGCCCACAGCGCCCAGTTCCTCTTTCCTTTTTTGTGATTTTCCTTTCCTTTTTTAGCTTTATTTGTCGTCTTWACTTTAATAAAAATTGATTTTGCGCGTTTAAAAGTCTAAGCCGTGGCATACAAAGTTAGGGGATGAACCTAGACATCCTAGGGGAGATAACCACAGGCCTTAAACGTTCCAGAAGCTTTCGGAATGTTTCGTTTCGCCTGGTTGCGCATTCTGCTTAAGAAATTCTTAAATATTTAACCATAAGTCGAAAAAATATGGAAAAAAGATATGTAAATTCTTGTAGAATGCAGTATTTTGTGTGAAAATTTTGTAATTTTGAAGTGCTTTTCGGATAATTTAATTATAAGGGAAATTGTCATGTAAGCACTCGTATTTTTGTTTTGTATCTAATAGTACGATTGTATTTTTTTAATATTAAAGTAGCCATCATTTTGGCAAAAAATAATTAAACATAACATTTACCTAAACCTAAATGAATTGACTTAATATACCCTTAAAAAAATATTTAAAAACTAATCAATTCCTAAATTAATCAACACCAAAATTAAAGCCCCCTCTTGTCTCTTTTTCAAAACCCTCCCCAACCCCTACTAGGCTGCACCTTCATCCTCCTCTACACCACCCCTCGTCGTATCACCACTCAACAACACCCCTTAGCGGCACGCACCACCGACACAACCCCTTTGTAATGCCACCTATGCCAAACTAACATAACGCGCCTTCAACACGCCACCACCACAGACGCTACCCCTCTTCACAACGCGGGCTCCTTCACAAACCACCATCCACGATGCGAACACCTTCGACACTATCCTCTTCGAGTGCCACCACCGCCGAAATGCCACAATCAAACCCAAATTGATTTCCACAATTTCACCTAAAAACCTTCAACAATCAATTAAATAATTATGCTCGATGGGGTGCGATTTCTAAGTTCGAATTCTTTTTTTCTTGGGTTTGAATTCCTTTAGTTGGATTTATATTTATGCGGTTTGGGTGCGATCTGGTATTTGGGTTTGTTTATTGTGGTCTGCAAAAGGGGATTCGATGTGGTGATTAAGAATCATTGGAGGTGGGTGATGTTTGTGCCATCATGTGTTTTGGTTGTAGATGGTTGTCGGGGTGGTCGATGGCAGGGGGAGGGGAATGGTGACCCGCGTTGTGGGGTGGCGCAACGAACCATGGAGGGAGAGGAGGAGGGCGGTGACACGACGAAGGGTGGGGGAAGGAGAATAGCAGCGGCAGGGGTGCATGTGGAGGGGGGATGAAGGTGGCAGGGGGAGGGGGTTATTTATTAGATTAGGAATTAGATTAATTATTGAATTAGGGATTTGATTTATTTATTTATTATTTTAGTCAATTCATTTAGTTGTTAGGGTTAAATGTTTATTGTTTAATTATTTTTGCAAAATTGGATGCTACTTTTAATATTAAAAAAATACAATGCTACTATTAATACAAAACAAAAATAGAGTGCTACCAATGATAATTTCCCTTTAGTTAATTATTGCAAAATTAATTAAATTGCCGGAAACTCCAAAAATTTGCAAAAATACTTAGAAAAATTCTAGAAAAATGTTTAAAAAGTAAGTTAAAATTATTTGAAGATTAAAACCCAATTTTTGGGGGTTTCGAGTGCTTGAAAAAGTTCTCGTTGTAAGGGAAATTGCCTTTTTTAGGCTTGTTAGTGTCTTAGCTCTCTCGATTTGGCATGTGTGTTGCAAGGGGTTCCTTATCATTGGTCGTCTTGGGCTAGGGACGAATGTAGGTATCTACAGTTATCCGAGAGATATCTTTTATRTGATTTTGGCTTCCTTGGAGATCAAGATTAATCTTCTAGAATATTCCAAATCAATCCCGAATTTTCTATATTTCTCCTAGAATTTCTGAATTTATTTGTTTTGAAAAATCATTTTCGCAAACTTATAAAAATCATAGAAAATCATANCTTATCATTGGTCGTCTTGGGCTAGGGACGAATGTAGGTATCTACAGTTATCCGAGAGATATCTTTTATTTGATTTTGGCTTCCTTGGAGATCAAGATTAATCTTCTAGAATATTCCAAATCAATCCCGAATTTTCTATATTTCTCCTAGAATTTCTGAATTTATTTGTTTTGAAAAATCATTTTCGCAAACTTATAAAAATCATAGAAAATCATAYAAAAATCAGAAAAATATTTACAAATACTAACAAACTAAGAAAAATGAGAAGAATAAGATGAAATTGAAAATTCTTAGAAATGACCTTTATAAAAAATTCRAAAAATGGTTTTGCTAAGAAAAGTGGCTTAAATAAAAAATAATTAAAATAAATATTTTCCGCCTATTATTGGACCCTCGGTGTATGATTTCGAACTCAACTTTAATTCAATCCATGAAAATGTATTTGATTGATGGATTTCATCACAACTTTTTAAATCAAATCTTTTTCGAAATGTCGTAATTTTCATCACCGGCTATTCAATTTAGGGAGACATTTTTAGGTGTCTTCACAGATGGTCTAGTTGGAGGGACTGTCCGACTAAATCCGAAAGCTGAGATCTGAACGGACTCTTTTTTACCATTTAGTAGTCTCTTTAAGAAGATCGTCCTCTATGGCTACTCTAATGTCGTAAACCTTTTGTGAATGWGGTATGCATGGCCTAGGTACTTTAGATCATCTTAGTACTTTGGTTGAAGGCCGAAAATGAAGGTCTTGACCATCTCTTCATCAGTGGGAGCGGAGACTAATGTGGCAGCAACTTCTCTCCATTTAGATAGATAGGCGGTGAACCCCTCTTTCAACCCCTACATCACGATCTTGAGCTCTTGGAATGAAGCTTAAATCTGAATGTTACCCTTAAATCGCGTCATGAATGAACATGCAATGCTTTCCCAAGTAACTATTTCTTTCTCGGGAAGTGACAAGAACCATTTCTAGCATATTGGTTCCAAAGAGAGGGGAAAGACCATTGGAAAAAGGGTAGGGTCGATTCCTTTGAATGACATGGTGGTCTTAAATACCTTGATATGGAATCGGGGGTCATCTGCCGGCTTGAACATGGGTATGTCTTTGGTTGAAAATTTCTTTGGTAGTTTAGATGAAAGGCTGAGATCAAGTGTAGGTGAGTCCTCGTGAAAGGTGGGGTCAATGGATTTCTGGATCGCCTTTTTAACTATCTTACCCAAGGAAGAGGTCAAGGTCCATTCCATATCGTTGATCTTAGTTTGAAATCCTTGCATGACCTTGACTAGCTCTTGAACTGGGTCAACAATTTCTTGGATCCATTCTTTGTCAGAAGCCATTTTGTGATGTTAAGGTGATGCACCTGGTGGTGTTGGAAGTTGGGAGAGGTTGGGTTTGGAAGGATGGATTAGGCTTGGAAGGATGCATTGGTCTTGGAAGGATGGATTGGTCTTGGAAAGATGCATTGGTCTTGGAAGGATAGATTGGGCTTGGGGATCAAAC
>SNQN01009992.1:5302-23349 GCA_008642245.1 Bassia scoparia
CAACGGGATTTGGCAAGGATGGTGCCGAAAGGAAGGTGTTTGCTGCAAATCTGCAGAGTAGTACACTTATATTTATTTATTATATATATATATTATTTAATTATTATATTTATTATGTATATATTATTATTTTTATTATAATTAATTAATTAATTAAATTATATATTATTTATATTATATTATTTTTATATATATTATTATTATTTATTATATTTATTATTTTATATAAATATTATTATTTTATTATTATTATATTATATCATTATTATTATTATTATTATTAATTATATTATATAAATTATTATATCAATACTAACTTTTTACTTTGTTTTCTTTGAATAAATAGCTAATTGCAGGAACGATTTTGATTCTAACTTTTGTTTCCTATTGTCTTTTCTAGCGAGCGATCTAAGGTAAGAAATTTTCTATATTCTATTCTCTATTCTTGTATATATTCTCAATCACCTTTTATAATTRTTTAAATAAGACCGGAATTATTTGTATCACATTAAAGTCAGATAATTATGAACAATCGGTTTTTAGGCACCGTATTATATTGATTAACATCAAGTGGTCACAATATTTAGGCTAGGTATTCATTTTTGTATAATAAGAACTCACTTTTTAGTAGTAACTCTAGGATTAGAAGGTGATTAGGCTTGAAATTGCTAAGTTGCATGCATCCAATAATCGTGTTTGAATGGAATTACAATGTGACCGAGTAGAGGCCGCTACATGTGGGCGGATTGGGTCAAGGATTTTAACCGTACCATGACCCCGAACCCACGAACTAGTTGATGGATCAGACCGTGGGGCCATTGTTTTGGCACCAACGTTTCGGGCATCCGTSATTAACCTTTATAGGCARGGTGGCGATCCCCTTACTCGACAACACTCCCCCAACGCACTCACGTGCGGGTTCTATGGCTCAAGATCACAACACAACTACTACACATCGATGTAGGCCCAAGCCCCCCTCAAGGTAGGCCCACGGTCTACAATTTGGCGACTTCACTGGGGATAATCAACGTTAGGTGAAGTGGACAGACTTGAAAGTCTCGTAATTCCATCAACACGATTATTGTATTTTTGCATATTGCATGTGACCCTCCGCATAGGGTCACGCCTTAGGCTCCTTGGTCTTAATATGGGCATGTTCTATGCTCGAGACCACCTTTAGGGGGGATACTACCTTGGTTGCATGTGGTTAATGGATCACATGGCTAAGGCAAGTCCTATTCCACCCATGTCGTGTGTGCACATGTTACGGGATACGTGCACATAAGGGGTAACTCGGTCTTTGATCGACCCGGCGTAGTTGACTTGTCATCATGTGTCATGTATATATGTGCATTGTATGGGCCCTAGCCATTATATAGTTCTTGACCTTAACACATGTTCATAATCAGATTCATGTAGTCCACGGTCATCTTTCAGTTCACATCATGCATTTCATAGCCCATAGTGACTTTAGTTGACCACTACCTTAGTCTGTGACCATAGTTCACTACGACTTTGTCCATCAACCTTTCGACCTTAGTCCACATAGACTTTGACCCTAGGTCTTGACCCTTGACCATTAGAGTAGGCATAGACTCTGACCTTAGGTCTTGACCCTTGACCACTAGGGTAGGCATAGACTTCGACCATCGATGTTGACCTTAGACGTTGACCTTACTCACATTAGGATCGACCTTACCCTCGGCTAACATAGGCTCGACCTTTAGGTTACCTAGGCACAACCTTAACCTCTTAGGACACATGCATATCGTGCATTCCCATGTCAATCGGTGCCCTTTCCAAAAAAAAAAGCAAAAAAATTTCAAAAAAAGAAAGGGCACCTTGCATTCATGCATTCATTCTAGGAAAGATGACCATGGAATTAGGACATGCATTTGCACCTGCATCCATATGTTCAATAATGACCAAGGGAGTTCACTAAGAGTTTATTTCTTTTTGAAACAGGGTGAAGCCGTCTCCATAGCCCTTGCTCGACCCGAAGAGTTTGAGCCCTAACCTCAATCCAAACCTAACCTTCCTCCAACCTTCACTACCCATTAGCCTTAACAGCACAAAATGGCCTCCCAACAAGAAAAGATCCACAAGTTTGTCGAGCAAGTTCAAGAGCTTCAACCTAATATCAAGGAGTAGACCTCGAGCACTTCCTTGGACAAGCTTGTTGGAAAGGCGATCCAAAAAGCCATCGACCCCACCTTTTACCAAGACCAACTTCCTCTTAAACCCAACCTTTCAACTAAACTGCCAAAGGATTTCTCAGCCAAAGACATACCCAAGTTCAAGCCAACTGATGACCCTCGATTCCATATCAAGGGATTTAAGACCACCATGGCGCTTAAAGGGATTGACTCCGCCTTTTTTCCAATGGTCTTTCCCCTTTCTTTGGAACCAATATGTCATAAGTGGTTCTTTTCACTTCCTGAGAAAGAAATAGCTACTTGGGAAGACATCATCCACGCATTCATGGCAAGATGCAAGGGTAACATTCAGACCTAAACATCCTTCCGAGAGCTTGAAATCCTTAAGCAGGGAGAGAACAAGGGGTTCACTACCTATCTGACTAGATAGAGAGGAGTTGCTGCCACCCTAGTCTCCGCTTCTACTGAAGAAGAGATGGTCAAGACCTTCATTTCTGGACTCCAGCCAGAATAAAAAGATCATCTCAAGTATCGAGGTCTTCCCACATTCGCAAAGGTCTACGACATTGTAGGGCTTCGCCCCGCCTTAGGGGGCGTGACCTCAGCTTCAGTGTCATGGAATTGAGCCATGGAATCTGCATGTGAATGCGTTGGGGTGTGTTGTCGAGTCAAGGGGATCGCCACCGTGCCTATATAGGTTATTCACGGACGCCCGAAACATTGGTGCCAAACTAGTGGCCCCACAAATAGGTCCAGTAACCAAAGTGTGGGTTCGGGGACATGGTACGGATTGAATCAGTAACCCAATCCGCCCGCATGTAGCGGCCTCTACTCGGTCTCATTGTAGTTCCATAAATCATAACAATTGAATTCAAAGAGCCTATTGAATTGATCTTGAAAGCGCACTAATCTAATATTATTAGGTGAGTTGCTATTATGTACAAACAATGACTTCTACCATGGATAAAGCGATCACTTGATTATTAGTCAATATTAACAAGGTGCTTAGAAAACCGGTCGTCCATGATTATCTGACTTTAATGTGATACGCAATTGAATTCCGGTCTTGTTTAAGCAATATATACAAGTGTGATAGAATATATATATACATCCACTATGAGAAAAACATAAATATGAAAAACCATATATAATATATGTACGCCATCCTCACCTTGTCACTGCAATCAAATTATTGTTAGTTTAAATCGAATAAAACGATTAAATCGAATAAAACGATTCGTTGAAGATGGCTATACAAAACACAAAGAGAATGTTAGTAATGACTAGCAACAATAAACATAACAATGAAAATAAAAGGTACAATGAAATTAACGAAAGTGAAACATTAACCCTACTTATTTACATGAATCAAATAAAAAGTGAGTTTCTACATTGTGTTGATTTAATTGAAACTCGCAATAAGAATTAGTCAAATTAAAAGTGACAAAAGGAATTAAGTAGAGTCAAAAAGATGTTTTAGGTGAGTAATCTCAGATTTATACCCTGATTTCGCTTGTTGAATCGAACAGAATCGATGCTTAGAACTCAAGAACGAATGTGTTTAGAGTGTTTGAGAGAGTGAGAGAGAGAATACGTAAGTTAGAGACAGAGAGAGACAGAATAGAAGTGTCTATTGAAAACCGTGTGTGTTTAGAGTCGGAGGCAAGGTGTATTTATAGGCGCGGAGGAAGAAAACTGAGCGTATATACGCTGGTGAGCTGCGTATATACGCTCAAAGGCAGCGTATATACGCAGCTCACCAGCGTATATACGCTCCTCAGCTTCCTGCGTATATACGCTCCTAGGAGCGTATATACGCAGGCTTCTGCGTATATATTTTTTCCAAAAATCTGAAATATTTTAATTCGGAATAATTCTTTGCCATATGTCTCGATTTTCTAAGATTACGGATTATTCTAGACGCCTCCTTTCGCAAGAAAGTATATTTCTAGGAGATTCTAGAACATTCCGCGTATTTTCTAATTATTCATGTATTTTCTGCGTATTCTGCGTATTTAAACATTGCAAAATTCATAGAAAATCATAGAAAAATCAGAAAAATAATTTAAAAATACTGGCGGATTCAGAAAAATGTGACGAACATGATGAAAAACAAAAAGCATGAGAATCGCCAGCGTAACTTGTTTGAAAACCTTTGAGATTATCGAGAAAACCGAAAGAAAATATTTTTGCCTCGTATTTGACCTTTGCTCAATAGTTCCGAGTACGACCTCACGTATTTCCAACTTTTGTGAGTTCAAAGCATCTTTTCTGAGTCAAAACAATCGCGAGACGCGGTATGTTTCATCACGGATTTCTCATTTGGGGAGACACATTTAGGTGTCTACAGACATTAGAGTGGACATGATCTTCTTCAATTTGCATAAGTCATTTATGGTCTTAGCTTTAGGGCTGAGTCGGAGAGTCCCTTTCCCTAGACTGTGTATCATTTCTTTTTCTCCATTTCGGGTCTATGTCATTAGGTTTAGGATTAAATTCTGCAATTAGCCTCTATGTAATAAATTCTTTTGGTATTAATAAAAATTTAATTTATCATTATCTCTCTAGCCTCCATATAATTTGTGCTTCTAATTTTAATGGAATCAAATAATTACTGATGACCTCACACTTAAATGGACATTGCCAAGAGAGGCCTTCTTTCATAGCTCCACAAAATAACCTCTTCCCTCCATTCCCTTCATCACATCAAATCAAAATCCCTTGCAACCCTTTGAGCCATAAACACAATCATTCAACCTATCTTTCTTTCATCACCCACATCTACCTAACCCTTTGGACCAAACAGTGCGTAGGAAAAGACATGTACAAAAGAAAGAAAAGAAAAAAAGGAAAATGGACAAAAAAAGAAAGAAAAAAGGGTAAAAAATCAAAAGTTCAATGCTAGTTCTGCAAATGCAAATCAATCAAAATCAAAGTTTGAAGCCCAATTCAAATAAAAAAGTCAAAAGTTTAAAAAGCACACTGCGCACCGTGGGTCACTTCGTGATCATCGAGCCTTTTTCGACCCTCGAACCACAGCCTCACATTGCAACTGCAAAAGCCCTCTCACACGAGGCATTGTCCAAATCATCATCAAGAACTACGACGGTCTGATTCCAAAAGGATACGTAGGAAGCCTCTTCTCGAGGTCCGACCCAATAACTCAATAACGTTCAGAGGTCCACTCTCCCAGTTGGTTTGATTCTCTTAAAGGCTAGAAGCACAAATTCCTAGTGTAGCACCCGACATAGACTCGAGCTTGAACCTACATCATCTAGCCAACCACATCAATTCCCCATTTACTTACCCTTAGACACGAATTTTAGCCTTGTCTTTTCTTGAACCTTTAGCCTATTCTTTCAGACACCTTACGGGGCTCTCCTCAACTCTTCCTTAGGCTATCACTCTGTAACAATCATCATGCATCCTCCTCAAAGCATCGCATTGCAACATTTTCTCCATGTTCTCTCCTCATGCGACATTCAACTCAAGTCACCGATTTGGGAAAATCAAAATCACATCCCACCCCAAAAAGCTAAGCCAAGACCCATGACTCCACAAAATTCACTAGCTTTACCTTATTCCATCAACCATTGCCCCAGCCTCGATTAAGCTGGGGGCTCACCCACTAAACCAACCATCAACATCACAAATTAAGCCATTCCCACACACCCAAACCCCATGGGTTGAGGGCTCACTTGCAATCACAAGCATCGCCTTTGCTCGAATGGGGGTTTGAGACGATTTCATCTCGTACTCTAAAAACGTTTTAACATTAGTCTATTTCCTTGGTCATTTCATAGATCTAGGAATAGCCTTGGATTACACATATAGCCATTATAAACACTTCATAAGCATCATTGTGCATTGAGTCTACATACATCATCATGCATATGCATCCTGCACAAACACATTACATTGCACATTGCACCACCTCTACACGAGGCTAGGGCCCATCTTACATGCAATTACCTACACACGCCTATACGACATTCATCGCTATACGCCACAGATCCACGTAGACACTCTTTCGGGTTTTGGAATTTTCTCCCGCACCAGAAATTCCGCATACAGATCTTTTCGGGTTTTGGAATTTGCTCCCGCACCAGAAATTCCACATACACATCTTTTTTGGGTTTTGGAATTTTCTCCCGCACCAGAAATTCCGCATACACACATTCTCTCGGGTTTTGGAATTTTCTCCCGCACCAGAAATTCCACATACACACTTCTCTCGGGTTTTGGAATTTACTCCCGTACCAGAAATTCCACATACACGCATTCTCTCGGGTTTTGGAATTTTCTCCCGCACCAGAAATTCCACATACACACTTCTCTCGGGTTTTGGAATTTTCTCCCGCACCAAAAATTCCGCATACAAACATCCTCTCGGGTTTTAGAATTTGCTCTCGTACTAGAAATTCCGCATACGCACTCGGGTTGTGGAATCTTCTCCCGCGCCAGAAGTTCCGCAGACGCACATTTCTCTCGGGTTTTGGAATTTGCTCCCGCACCAGAAATTCCGCTTACGCATATTCACTCGGGTTTTGGAATCTTCTCCCGCGCCAGAAGTTCCGCAGGCGCACATTCTCTCGGGTTTTGGAATTTTCTCCCGCACCAGAAATTCCGCAGACACATATCCTCTCGGGTTTTGGAATTTTCTCCCACACTAGAAATTTCGACGCAAGCAAATCATTCCAAGGATACATGCACATCCAAGGAAATTTGACCGCACGGGACACGGCTACAGGTAAAACTAACCGTTGTTTTGCAGGTACCGGCAAAAAAGGGCAACTCGGGGTCGCAGAACGTCTTGWGTTGCCCTCCGTCCCAAATCGAATACTTTGAMTTTCGTCTTACGAGACTTTYGTCTCTCCAAACTCAGTCAAAATGGRGGCTTCTGTAGACACCTAAAAATGTCTCCCYAAATAAGGGTTCTATTATTTTACTATATCGATCGTCAATTGGTCCGGATTTCTTAAAAGGCCAGAGAATGCTCAATAAACCTTAAACCATTCCCCTTAAAACCAAGCCTAAATAATAATAATAACAATAAATAATAATAATGATATTACTAATAATAATTCCCATGCAAGCCCATTTCACGTAAAACCACCAAAACCCATGCAAAGCCCATCTCACATCATCTCATTCTCGAAGCTTCTTGCGGCAGCAATTCCCTTCCCTTCTTTACCCTAACTTTGCTTATAAAAACACCCTTCCTTTAACCTCACACACAGCAGCATACAACATCAACAAAACCCACAAAAATTCCTCAAAATCACGCAACAAAACAGCCCCTAAACTTCTGCAAATTCAGCAGCACCGCTCAGCAAAACAGCCCTTAAAACATCTCCGTTTTCGCCCCGTTTCAGCCCTTAAACGCAACAACTAAGCACCGCTCTATTCACCCATTATAGCTGCTCTATTTCAGCCCCAAAAGTGCTGCAAGACACGACCAAAACCAATAGCAAAGAGCCCCTCAAAACAACAACGAAATGCCCCTTTAAACTGCTGTAAATACAGCAGCACCGCATAACCAAAACAACCACCAAACACCACTTAAAACTGCCTCGTTTCAACCCCTAAATGGAGCAGCAAAGCACTTCTAAACTCCTCTAATATCTTTCCGTAAACTGCAGTAAAGAGCCATTCAAAGCGGAAGCCGAAAACCTCAATATTCGACCCCGAAACCCTCCATAAACGTTGTTGCGCGCTGCTGCAATTCAGCACCAAAAACAACCACATAACTGACCCTAAAAAATCCTTTCAAATATCCCTAAATAGGTCGCAAACACAGCAGCACAAGCCTTGTCAAAATTACCCTAGAACAACCCGAAAACAAGCGATCTTAGACCTTTGAACAAGTTCGTTTCGACCACGGCGATTTGATATAATTTCTAAGGACTCCAATTTTATACAATTCGGTTGATTTATATTGATCGTGGTTTGATTTTGCAGATTATRTTCCWTATTTGATGCATCATCTATATTGATCGTGGTATGTGGAGTTTCGTGCTCGTCGAGCCATTCTTGCAAATCACGCATTTTGTAAGCGTGATTTTCTTTCAGTCCCTTTTTTTTCTCCTTTTTATTATTATTATTATTATTATTATTATTATTATTATTATTATTATTATTATTATTATTATTATTATTATTATTATTATTATTATTATTATTATTATTATTATTATTATTATTATAACTTTTTACTTTGTTTTCTTTGAATAAATAGTTAATTGTAGGAACGATTTTGATTTAACTTTTGTTTCCTATTGTCTTTTCTAGCGAGCGATCTAAGGTAAGAAATTTTGTATATTCTATTCTCTATTCTTGTATATATTCTCAATCACCTTTTATAATTCTTTAAATAAGACCGGAAATTATTTGTATCACATTAAAGTCAGATAATTATGGACAATCGGTTTTTAGGCACCGTATTATATTGATTAACATCAAGTGATCACAATATTTAGGCTAGGTAGTCATTTTTGTATAATTAGAACTTACTTTTTAGTAGTAACTTTAGGATTTGAACGTGAATAGGCTTGAAATTGCTAAGTTGCGTGCATCCAATAATCGTGTTTGAATGGAATTACAATGAGACCAAGTAGAGGCCGCTACATGCGGGCGGATTGGGTCAAAGATTCAAACTGTACCATGTCCCCGAACCMACGAACTGGTTAATGGATCAAACCGTGGGGCCATTGTTTTGGCACCAACGTTTCGGGCGTCCGTGATTAACCTGTATAGGCACGGTAGCGATCCCCTTACTCGACAACATTCCCCCAACGCACTCACGTGCGGGTTCTGTGGCTCAAGCTCACAAAACAACTACTACACATCGATGTAGGCCCAAGCCCCCTCGAGGTAGGCCCACGGTCTACAGGTAGGGACCACTTCAACAACAAAACGGGACAACTCAGTGAACTTGTCAATATAAGCTTGCACTGACCTAGAGCCCTGTTCCAGAGAGAGGAATTCTTCCCTTTTTTACCACCTCAGCTCATTAGGATAGAATCCTTCCTTCAACTTGATGGAGATTTGATCCCACCCAAAGTTAGGAGTAGCAAGACACTCAGCTTTGACCATACCCCACCAGTTATTAGCCTCCTTTTTTAAGGTAGTAGGTGCCAATAGCTACCCTTTCATTATCGGGGCAGCTTGTTGCGTCGAAAAGTTTTTCCATCTCACATAACCAATCTTCAAGGATCACAAGGTCAGCAACACCCTCATAGGTTGGGGGACAGTGACGGTCGAATCGATCAAAGGCAGTTTGGCCATTAGCTGGAGTAGCGGTTCGGTTAGCAAGAGCAATGATAGCATTTTCTATTTCTCTCTTATGTTGAYGAGCAACCTTCTTCTCAGCGGGGGTTCTACTTCTAGGTGGCATAMTGCAAAACGAAAAATTTTGGTKAGTTCACATATAAATAAACTTACACTCACAATTGCTTTTCTAAAAGCAATCCCAATTTCTTACTACCGAAGTAATCCTCACACTAAGGTCAAGTCCATCGCTCAGGTTCCAAGTAACTCGTTCAAGCAAGCCTCGAAACCGTTTAGCTCTGATACCAACTATACAGACTCGTCTTATTACAAGTGCATTGGCGGAAACAATACACTAAATTAGGTCTCAAAAATGCGGAATATTTAAAAACTTCAAAAACAAACTTAAATAAAAGTTATCACAATTTAATCCACGGAGCAACATCTCCCAACAACTTAAACAATTCAAACGACTAAATCCAAATTACGAAATATAAAAGAAAGTAGTCCTATAGTCTCTCAATAGCCTCTTTCGCCAGCAACKCCAAAACATATCATTCCTCACCTGCATCATCTAAAACCACAAAAATTTGCCACTTAGTGGCCAGTAACTAGACCATCCTTAACACACATGTTCAAACTTAAACAAAGAATTTAAGAAAGGGTTTAAGAAAGGAATTCAATTCATAGACCACAAAGCTTCCAAAAATTATAGTCGAAACAAAATGAAACAAGTCAATTAAGAACCAAATGCATCCATAATAAGTTAACCAGTGAAAATTAAACAAGTTACATAAATTTTCAAGTTGAAATTGGAACAGACGCCAGTGAACAAATTCGTGATCACTAAGCCTAGATATAGTAGGGTGAACCTCGGGTCAACCACAATGATAACCCTTTCTATGAATGGCCAATCTATCTCATTTTCCGAAGATCAGCATAATGAGAACGACAACTAAATACAAAACCAACCTACTATAGATGTGTTGTCTAATCGAAGGAACACTATGGACTTACCAACGATTTCCAATTATCAACAAAACAAAACCATCAAGATCAATTCCAAAAACCAAATCCAAAATAAAACCAAATCAAATGCACATGTTCTCAAGGTACCACTATGGACTACCCTTAAAAACCCAAAGGCCACAATGACCATTTCCAAAATAAGTCCACAATTCCGTGAAGTAGATTGAAACCAAATTAAGTCAAATCAAATTAAAAGCCAAGGTCAAAACAAGTTTCAAAGATCAAATTCGTCATTCAAGCTTTGGCAAAACAAATTGAGGAATAATAAAATCAAAATGCTCATAGAAAAAAAATTCTGTTATTTAGAATAGGAACTTTACTAATGAAATAAGGAAATATTTATTAGAAAAAATAAAATAATTTCAAATTATTGTTTTAACCCATTTTAGAGCAAGAAAGACGTGCTAAAATAATTTCAATTGATAAATGTTCAGAATTAACGAATTTGCAGAAATTCAGTTTAAGACAATTGAGAAAACAATTTATTTGAGCATAAACATAATTACCCATAAATATAAAATTATACAAATAATTAAGGGTCCATTAGGGACTAAATAAAATTATTTCAACTGTAAAACAATCACAAAATAACCAGAATAAATTTTACAAGTAACACCCTAAAATCAAAAAATCTGGAATTTCCGGAAATTGTAAATAATTCTTGCAAGTGCAAAAATTAGTTCTTAATTAATTCTAAATCATAACAAGTCAAGAAAATTATATGACAAAAATATTGCGCGGCAATATATTAAAACAAAACTTATCAACATAAAACCGATAAAAAACAATCCAATTTTATTAATCCTTAACATGATTTTCTATGTTTAAATAGAACAAAGTGAATGAAAAATCTAGTTACCTTGAGTTAGGAGAAAATAAAACCTTCAAAGAAAGAAAAGGAAATCCTTCAAGAAAAAGCCTCCAAGAATTCGCAAAAGAAAACCGTTCGCAACTTGGAACAAACCCGATTAAAAATCACCCAACAAATTTTTTTATTAGGGGGAAACTCGGCTGGTTTGAGAGAGGAAGAAGAAGGAGTTTTTGCAAATTTATTGATAGGAGAAAATGATGAGTTTAAGCTTAATTGATTAAGTCATTTTAAAGGTTTTGTTTACTACAAAAAAAATAACATCTCAAAGGCATGCCAAAAGCCTCCATTTGGCCGACCAAGGAGACGGAAATAAAGAAAGGTTTGTTTGCAAAATTTTAAAGAGGTAAAGTGGAAGGTTTTGCGTAAAAAACATAGAGCTAAATAAAATTGTAACAATAAAAAAATAACTTAAAGAAAACAACATAAATTAGTTAAAAACAAAGACACTAATTAAACTATCACAGCTAATTACATTAAGTCGGTGAAACCATATAACATTAGCCACATAACACATAACACTTAAAAAACAAATTAACAATAATAATAAATAATAAAAGATAATGAAAATTAATAGGAATAATAAGAACAACACACAACAACAACAACTAACTACTTACTACTACTACTACTACTACTACAACTACTACTACAACAACTACAACAACAACGAAAAATAATAATAATAATAATAATAATAATAATAATAAATAATAATATAATAATAATAATAATAATAATAATAATAATAATAATATAATAATAATATAATAATAATAATAATAATAATATAATTATATAATAATAATAATAAATAATAAATAATATAAATAATAATAAGAATAGAATAAGAATAAGAATAAGAATAAGAATAATAAGAATAAGAATAAGAATAAGAATAATAATATAATAATAATAATAATAATAATAATAATAATAATAATAATAATAATAATATAATAATAATAATAATAATAATAATAAAATAAAGGTTTAAAATTGTCAACAACTACCCACTTTTTTGTCACTTTTGAAACAACTACCCGGATAATGTTTTTTATAAAACAACTACCACTTTTTATGTTTGTTGTTGCGAATCACTACCCACTTTCAATTTCAAACTTGCGGAAGGCATAACTACTTGAAAACAACTCCAAATCACGTGATTCTGAGCTTGTTCATGTATTTTTCCGAGATCACACAACTTTTATGAAGGAACTATGTCAAAAAAATGGATAGAGCTGAAAAAGTTAAAAACTAAGTGGGATGAGGTTTGAGTGGTTGAGTTATTTTGGGTGGTTGGGTGGTTTTAGAGGTGGGAAACAACAAAAATTGAGTGGTTTTACAATTGGGCCTGCTTGGCGGTAGTTTGTGTGGTTAACATGGTGTTGAATGGCAAAATCCAAAAGTGGGTATGGATTCGCAAAAAAATTGAAAATATGGGAGTTGTTTTTAAATAAAAAAAACCCAATCTGGCTAGGTAGTTGTTTTCAAAAGTGGAAAAAAGTGGTAGTTGTGACAATTTTTCATAATAAAATAATAATAATAATAATAAATAAATAATAATAATAATAATAATTAATAATAATAATAATAGTAATAATAATAATAATAATAATAATAATAATAATAATAATAATAATAATAATAATAATAATAATTAATAATAAATAATTAAAATAATAATAATAATAATAATAATAATAATAATAAGCAATTAACATATAAATAAAAAGGCTAGACGCATAGAAAGATGACTAGAAAGTGGAAATTATTCCATAGAGAAAATTCGGGGTATTACAATCATACCCACTTATAAAAAGTTTCGTCCTCGAAACTTACAAAGAGAAAGGTAAGAATCAAGAATGAAGACAAAAGACATCATTACAATTACTCGGCTACAAACAACTCGGGATACTTCTATTGCATAGACTCCTCAGTTTCCCATGTGGCTTCTTCATACTTCTGGCAACGCCACAACACCTTCACCAAAGGAACTTCCTTTCTTCTCATGGCACGCAGCTGACGATCTAGAATTTTGACTGGCTTHTCCTCAAAAGTCAAATTAGGTTCGATCTCCATAGATTCCACGGTTATAACATGCGAATGGTCGCTCCGATAACGTCTTAACTACGAGACATGGAACACATTATGAACCTTAGATAGCTCGACTGCCAAGGCCAACCTATAAGCCACTTCACCAACCCTCTCAAGAATCTCATAAGGACCCACATACTTAGGGCTGAGCTTGCCCTTCTTGCCAAACCTTGACACACCCTTCATCGGTGACACCTTCAAAAGCACCTTATCCCCAACATAAAATGCAATAGGTCTCCTACCCAAATCAGCATAAGACTTCTGTATGTCGATCCTGGGCAGCCTTCATCTTTGCTTGAATGACCTTGACGTTCTCCACTGTAGCTTGGATAAGCTYGGGTCCCAACACCAACGTATCACTTATGTCSCTCCAAAAAGTAGGACTAYGACATTTCCTACCATAAAGAGCTTCATAGGGAGCCATTCGGATACTTGAATGGTAGTTGTTGTTCTAAGAGAACTCTACCAAACTTAAGGACTTCACCCATGAGCCTTGAAATTCTAGGGCACAAGCACGAAGCATGTCTTCTGAAGTCTGAATTGTTCTCTCCGTTTGCCCATCAGTTGCGGCATGAAAAGCAGTACTTAGCTTCATCTTTGTACCAAAAGTCTTTTGCAATGAGGACAAAATATTATTTAAGAACCTGGGATCTCGATCAAGCAGAATTTCCCTAGGGACACCATGCAACCTTATGATCTCATTCGAATAGGCCTCCGCCATTTGCTCCATTGACCAAGTCTTCTTCAAGCCACCAGCAGCATTCGGAAATCCCATCACAAAGTCTATGGAAACAGAGTCAAATTTCAATGCCGGAAACAAACCACCCGACCTTTGATGCTCAATCCTCACCTTCTGACACACCAAATATTTGGCAACAAACTCAACAACGTCCTTTTTCATACCAGGCCACCAAAAGCTCAACTTGAGATTTTTCACAACAAGAAAAAGATGCGCGGGCGACCACCTTTAGCGACCAATTTTCGGTCGCTAATAGGGTTTAGCGACATAAAATCGGTCGCTAAAGGTGGTTGCCTTTCTCATCGTCGCTAAAAAATWTTGAGCGACAGAATTTCGGTCGCTGATTAATTAGCGACCGAATTTGCCACCGAATTTTAGCTGCCAAAATAGAGTAAAAATCGACGAAAAAAAAYTAGCGACCGATTTTATAAATAGCGACCGATTTTCGGTCGCTAATTAAGTTTTCTCTCCAAATAAATGGAGGGAAATGGTAATTAGCAACCAATTTTTTGGACGCTAAAAGGTTATTCCTACTTTTTTTTATAAATAGCTCGTGCGTTTTTTCACCTATTTTTTTTTCTCCGTAATTGTAGTTAATATAAATAAAATATAATATAATAATATAAAAAAAAAAGAAAAGATAATACGAAAATTAAGTTTTATATTAATGTACCAAAGTTGTAATAATCCTTATTAACTCAATATATTCTCTATAAATTCAAATGAAAATGTAACAATAACAAGTACGATCAAAATAAATCCAATCTAACTAGGAACGTATGACGTCAATCGGCTCCATAACAACACGAAACTGCTCATCGGTCTCGAGAGCTCAGGAAGGGAGTGGATTGCTCGAACTGCTCATGAAAGCATCCATCTGCGCCTTCCTCCTATATACACACTTGCTGCTTCTATCTTCTCACTGACAGCGTGCTCCTGTCCCGCTGGCTCAGTTACTCCGTTAGACGGCGTTGCTCCTCATCCCGCTGCGGTCTCTCTCCGCTAACTCCGCCTTAGCTCGTACCAATTGCTCAGACAATGTGAAACTGATGGAAACCGATTGAGAAAAGCTGATCAGCAGTGCCGACGCAAGCTTTCTATAAATAGAGAGAAGCTCCATCTCTGTCAAACCATGAAACTCACCCTTCCGAAACCCACCAACCGTCTCAAAGAACTACGTTGGATCCGGTGTGAGTCACTAGCTGAGACTCAGAAAGGTTCTGAGTATATTTTTCCTGCAAATTATGAGTTAGTTAAAATAATCCAAATAAAAACAAAATGACATTTCATGACATGCAAATTTGTGGGCGTTTTAGGGGTTTCGCCACTAACTTCTACAACACAACATATTACATGGTTTTAAATGTCATCATGTCATATTTTATTCAATTAATCTTTCAGGTCTTGATGACACGTTTAGACACACACAGTACAATTTGGGGTAAAAGGGCATTTGGGTGTTTTTTGTTGATTCGGCCTAACTTCTACAACTCACCTATTACAAGTTTAAACCTCCTTCGCGTCATATTTATCACTTTAATCTTTCTAGGTCTTGATTGGACACGTTTAGACACGACAAGTCACTTTGGGGCGTAAAAGGCCCATTTGGGCGTTTTAAGAGGTTTTTTACCCCTAACTTCTACAAACTCATCCTATTACACGTTTAAACCTCATTCATGTCATATTTTATTCACTAAAGCTCTAGTCTCATTGGACACGTTAAGACACGACAGTAAAATTAGGCGTAAAAAGCCATTTGGGTCGTTTAGGGTTTTCGCACCTGACTTCTACAAACTAACTATATAAACGTTTAAACCTCGTTCATCCTCATATTTTATTCACTTAATCTTTCTAGGTCTTAATTGGAACACATCAAAAAGCCATTTTGGGCATTTTTAGTGGTTTTCGCGCCTAACTTCTTCAATATAAAACCTTATTACATCGTTTTAAGCTTGATATGTTATTTATTCACTTAACGCTTCTAGGTTTGATTGGAAACGTTAAACACGACAAGTCCATTGTGGAGTAAAAGGCCATTTGGGCATTTTAGGGTTTTCGCGTCCTAACTTCTACACAAACTCAGGCCTATTACACGGTTTAAACTCGTCATGTCATATTTTATTTACTTAAGTTTTTAGTCTGAATGGACAATGTTAGACACGAAAAGTCCACTTTGGGCGCTAACATTCGGGCAATTCTCTGGGCGTTTTACTGGGGTTTCGCGCCTCACTCTCACCACCACCAACTTATCGCCACAACGGGTTTACAACCCGTTTCCACTTAAGCTTCTGCTCTTGTGGACACGTTTAGACATCGCAATCCACTTTGGCGTAGAAAGGCCATTTCTTTGCGTTTTAGTGTTTCGCACGCACTTCCTCACACCACTCCAAATTACACGTTTGAAACCATCATTCATGTCATATTTACCTTCACTTAATTCTCAAGCGTCTGATAGAACATGTTTAGGCACGAAAGTACAATTTGGGTGGCGTAAAAAGGCCATTTTGGCGTTTTGTAGGGTTATCGCTCTAACTTTCTACACTCAATCCATAAATACACGTATTAAACCTCAGTTCATGTCATTTTTAGGATCTTTTGGGGATAAAACCTATTTGAAAAAAATTTGAAAATAATACCTTTTTCAATTTATTTCCTTAAATACCTAGTTGCAAATCTTTAGTGATTGGTACCTTATGGATTGGTGGTAAAGAGCGTTACAGTGAGGCGCGTGTTTTTTTAAATTTTTTTACCCTCTCCTTCTTGTCACAGCTCAAATTCTATCCTTCTTACTGCTTCCGAACCTCCTCAACCATTTAAGTGTAGCACTGCCACACCTCATGGTCTCAAAACCAATAAGGAAGCAATGGCACAACAGCAAACCATAAATATTGGGGTCAATACATAAACAGTGAAATAGATCGCGACTGAAAAAACACCAAACAGAGCTAAGGAGACCAGAGAAGCCGATCCTATAGCAAATCCCTGGAAGCATTAAAAGCAACACCTCCACCACCCATCCTCATCATCACCCTATCGTATCTCTTCTTTCTCTCTCCTCGCTGTTCTAAACTTGTAACTCCCCTCCTGTTTCTTCCTCACTTAGCACCGYCACCACCACCACCCATCATCATCATCATCACCGCTGCATGCGTCTCTTCTCTCTCTTCACCCTGAAAAATTGAAGTGTTGTTAGTTCGACATTGGAGTTTTAGGTTCACAATTCTCAATTTAGGGTTCCAAAATCTGATTATTGAGCTTTAAAATCATATTTTGGAACCCTAAAATAAAATTTGCGAGCTTTATATTCTGGGCTTTTATTCGCAATTGGTTGAATTTCTTGGGTAAATTTCTGATTTTTTGTTGAATTTTTTATTATTGGTTGAGATTTTGGTAATTTTAGGCTGATTTTTAGGTAATTTTTAGTTGAGATTTTGGGTAATTTTGGGTTGATTTTTGTGTGATTTTTTTGTTGATTTTTGGTTGAGATATTGGGTTTATAATGGGTATGATTTCTGGTGATGGAGAACAAAGAAGAAGCCGTAAGTAAAATAAGAACGAAGAAGAAGTAGAGGCAGGGGAGCTTGGAGGAAAAAAAAATAGGGGTAAAATTGTCATTTAACATGAATGGTGTTAAGATTTTGAAGGAAATTTGGCACTAGGTACCGATTAACAAAAGAATTCGCAAACCTAGGTATTTAAGTAAAATAAATCTGAAACTAGGTATTTATTTTCAAAAWWTTTTCAAACCTAGGTATTTATCCCCAAAACATCCCATATTTTATTCACTTAAGCTTTCTAGGTCTTGATTGGACATGTTAAGACATGACAAGTCCACTTTGGAGCGTAAAAGGGCCATTTTGAGCGTTTTTAGGGGTTTTCGCACCTAACT
>SNQN01009993.1:4043-23345 GCA_008642245.1 Bassia scoparia
AACAAGTCACGCGTGGCGATTCTCATTGCTTTTTGATGTTCATCATGTCCGTCACATTCTTTCTGAATCCGCCAGTATTTTTAAATTATTTTTCTGATTCTATGATTTTCTAGAATTTTGCAATTGTAAATTACTGCAGAATTACGCAGAAAATACAGGAATAATTAGTAAAAAATACTCCGGAAATACGTGGAACCTTCTAACAATTCTAGAACTCCTATGCTTGGAGAGCAAGGTGTCTAGGTGCGATCCGAATCAATGGAAATCACGAATAAAACGAGGAAAGCAATATATTTCGAGTTTGTTGGAAATATATACGAAAATCATTGGCGTATATACGCAAGATGAGCGATATACGCTCATTCGGAGCGCACTTACGCTCAACATTGGCGTATATACGCTAAACCTTCCATACATTTTGCCAAAATTTATGGAACAAGAAGGAGCGTATATACGCGTTAGAGCGATACAGGAGCGTCAGTAATACGGCTTAACCTATCGCAGGCGTTATATACGCTCAAAATTCCTGCGTAAACCGGTTTTTTATTCTTTTTGCCTCGTGCCTATAAATACACTCTTGCCCTTGCTCAGTCGGAGATTACCCACGATTCGTACACACCTCACATCATTCATCAGACACTCATACTGCCATCACGCATCTTACACTCTCAAAACACTCAGAAACGTACATTCGTGTTTATTCAAAGCATCGATTCTTCGAATAACAAGCGAAAAAAAGGGTTGAATTGCTGAGATTACTCACCCAAAAACCTCTCACGTCTTTTAAATTATTGTACTTAATTTGTAACCACTTGTTATGAGTTTTTAATATAATTAAAGCAATGTAGAACTCACTTTTTAATGTTTCATGTAAATATGTAGGTTTTCACTTAATGTTTGCATGGTTTCAATTGGTTTTTTGTTTTCATTTAGTTACTTCAATTACTATTGTCAATACTAACAGCGTTTCTCTTTCATAGCAACTCATGAAAGGCGATTCCTTTGAGTTTTTCTACAATTTGATTGTTGCAGGACACAAGGTGAGGAGCCACAATATGTAATTATATGCCTTACTAACCTTGTTTTCATGTCTCGTTCATTAATATCTTCTATCACACGTATTATATATTGTTTCAAACAAGACCGGAGATTTAATAACTTTCACATTAAGTCAGAAATCAATGGCACGACCGGTTTCTAAGCACCCTTATTAACATTGACTAAACAATCAAGTGATCGGCCTTGTCCATTGAGAAGTCTGGTTGATAAATACAACCCACCTAGTAATCAAGCACTTTCAAAGTCATAACAATAGGCTCTTTTGAATTCAATGTTATGATTTAGAACTACAATGGACCGAGTAGAGGCCGCTACTGCGGCGAATTGGGTTACAGATCTGATTCTACCATGCCTCCCCGAACCACGAGCTGTTACTTGATGGACGTGGCATTGATTTGCCACCAATGTTTCGGGCGTCCGTGAATAACCTAATAGGGCACGGTGGCGATCCCCGCAATTCGACGACACACCCCACGCAGTTCACATGCGGATTCCATGGCTCAAACTCCATGACACTGAAGCTGAGGTCAACGCCCTGCCTAGGCGGGCGAAGCTCCTACAGGTTCCACTTCGCTTGTCCTAGACAAATTTTTCCATTCTAGGCATGGGTTGATATATTGGTGGTGTAAGTAGCTAATACTGTCCTTTGAATAACAAACTTTACAAAACTCTTTCCACTTGACCCTTTTTTGAGCAAACATTAGGGCTGCATGTAGTGCAGTGTATCCCTCTCAATTGCCACTTGTTGCAACTACATGTCTATCCTTTGATCGTTAAAACACTACAGTTTTCATGATCCGTAGTCCTCCCACACATCTTTCCTACTTGGCCTTAGATCGTGTTCTTAGCACCCTCCAAAACCCAAAAACATCCTCACCAACATTATGGACAAAAACTCTCCCTCCATTTCTGAATAGATTTCAGTTCTCATGTGTCTAGTCATCACATATCTCCTAATCCATTCTAACATGTCACAGGCTGTCTCTGGCACTCTAATCACAGCATTAAAGGTCTCACAAGGTTGTAAGCAAACATGTTGGACTTACTGTTCGTGGAATGCATGTCTGGTCCAGTGCTTTGTTGGAATGTTTGAAGCCAGTTATAAGCTTCCTCATTAGAGCTTTGATACTTCCATGTTTCTTGATTCTTCTCTATTGTGGCCTTGCAAGCAGCCCAGAAATGTCCTTGAAAGCTTGTCAGTAAACTTCAGTTTAACTTTGCCCAAATGTGTCTGACGAGACCTGACTCCAGTTTACCAATTGCCCCAAATTGTGTCTTTCGTTACAGATCAACAAAACTTTGCAAAATTAGGTATTTAAGTAAAAGTAATCCTAAAACTAGGTATTTATTTTCAAAATTTTGCCAACCTAGGTATTATCCCCAAAAAAATCGTTTATATATTATTTTAATTATATATATATATTATTATAATATTTATTTATATTATATTATTTTATTATTATTATTATTTTATTAATTATTATTTTTATTTATTATTATTATATTATTATTTTAATTATTATTATTATATATTATTATGATATTATCGTCACCCATAATTCTCCACCTTTTACTTGAATTAAACTAAACTAAATACGGAGAATCATTGGCACTGTCACGCCACGTGTTCAACAGGGGTCTGTCACGGAAAAAACAAGTTCTTTGCGCGGATCAAAAAGGATATAGTGCCAACCGATAATTACAAATCTCGAAAATGTATAACGAGTGAACAGGTTGACCGTTAGGGCCCTTTCGGCTAACCAAAATAAATTCTTTTTAAAACACACAATGGGCTAAGTAGCAAAGTCGTTTGATAGTCTACGTTATTAATCAAATTATTAAAGCACGATCGGCTCTCACTCATCCCAACATCCAAGGCAGTCACTGATTGCAAAATCCTGTTTAAAAGTCGCTCCCATAATTTTCCAAGTGAAATAAGGATTCATCACAGGTCCACCAAGAGAAAGAAATGTGGGACGATAACAAACAACACAAAACACACAATCAGCAAAGCCTGAGTAACAATACAATTACGAATCATAAAATAAAACGGACGCATCTCCCCTAAAAATTGACATACCGAGTCTACGACACCTGCTTAAAAAACAAGAGCAAACCCACGTGGGCTCATAACCACTTTAACAACAATTATACATATATACAGCTGTCCCAAACTCAAACCAGACATACTAAATATTAACAAACAGTGCTCTAGACTACCATATACGTAATCCAAATCATCCAACTACTTCTTATTATATCAGTTGTACCCTGCAAATTAATTCACATTCAACTTCCAACATATGACCAATATATTCACTACATTGTTTGATTTGCAGCAATAGAAAGGTTGTCCAAAAATCCCAGACACGCGAGGTGCCACAGTTCCAATCCCAGACACAGATAGGTTACCACAGATTCAATCCCAGACACACCAGGTGCCACAGTTCAATCCCAGACACACTAGGTGCCACAGTTCAATTCCAGACACACAAGGTGCCACAGTTCAATTCCCATGCCTCCCGTCGGAAGACATCAATGTTCAATAAACCAGATGCGAGACGGGCGCGACTCGTCACCCATAGTTAGCATGAGATCTCAAACTAACCCTATTTTAGATATAAATCTGTTTTTCAAAATCAATGTAAAGAGATGCGTTGATCAGACGGCCCTAAAGGAAGCGAATAAATCGCAACCCAACCCCTGATTGTCAATACTCCTAGACGTGCACAAATCCAAGTTTTATTGCTCATTCATATTTTATTATTAATGGTTAATTATTTGACAAGGTCATAATGACTCACAATCAAGGCCACAAACCACATTGCAATTCTTTTAACACAAACCATTCCTTTAATATAAACCTGTTGGACAAGCCAACTAACCTCGTCATTAAGACTTGAATACTTCCCTTTACTCGATTCACACATCATATCATGAACGAGTAATAAAATAACCTCATGGGGTAAGTTACACTTGACCCACTTAATTCATCCTTATATTATAGACAACCTCATGAAGCAAGTTATACTTGACTCGACTAAACCATCACAGACCAACCAATTTATCATAGGCAATAGCACTAATATCGATCCTCATATCAAATCTCATGAACAAACCAACATCCTCAATATTCACAGTTTCTCAATTATCGATCCAATACACAAATAAATGACTTATTCGTGTGACTCCCAAATATTCTCAATGAAACATATACATCAAGGATACATATCCTATATGTCAAGGATTTCGCAAGTAGTACGTACCTTGAGCAATTGAATAAAAAGTCAATCCACTAGCTCAGAAATCGACCTCTACGAAGTCTCCTCCTAATTCATTTTACAAAACTTGAATCAATACACTTTGCACGTAATTTTACACAGCGATACTAAGAACGCTTAATAAGCCTCGAACATCTTCAAATATATTTTATTCCTCACAAAACCCCTATTTGATAGTATGAATAATATACTATAGTCTTAGCTTAAAAATCATGAAAATCTAACTTTTCAATAAGAATTTCGACACTTTAATTCATTGAATAATTCTGAAAATTTTCCTTAATGCAAAACCTTTAAAACTCAAAAACATTGCATCACATTGGTAAAATAAATCAGCCGTTGATTTTGATGTGAAAACCCATTATTTTCAATACTCATAGCTTCGAAATATTCACGAGAATTCTGAAATTTATTAAACTTACGTAACACAAAGTCTAAGTTTGTATAAATAATTATAAATCATAAACAAGCTTAATTCATATTAAAACATGATTTAGATTCATCAAAACTTCCAAATACTCTTAAAACCAATCTGAAATTTGTGTTTAAAGCCATAAAATTCAACTTTTGATTCATACAACTCATACATCACAAAACAACCATTAAATCATCAAACTATCACAAACCCAATTTAAAGCCCTAATTTATTAATTAAACAAATCTGAAAATTTTCATCCAATTTGAAATCATCAAAGTAAATTAATAATACTAACACATATTTAAACACATTGTGTAAGTGATTGATTATAAACTTTAACATAAAAAGAATCAATTAAAGCATGAATTTGAAATATGGAAAAGAGGAAGAAAATGACAGCAAAGATGGAGGAAGAGAAGATGACCGTCGGTGGCGAGGGCTGCCAGTAGCAGCGCCAACGCAGCAACACACTGCAGACGGCAACACGCACAACAACGACAGCACCACCAGGCAGGAACCACCGGTACCACAACCACCAGTACAGCAGCGGCAGCAGCGAACACGGCAGCGGCTGCGACGAGCCCTTCACAGGCAGTAGCAACCACCACTACAACGGCTCCCTCTCTCTCTCTCTCTCTCTCTCTGTCTCTGTCTCGGCTTCCTCTCTCTTCCCTTTTTTTTTATTTTTTGAAAGGCTAAATGGAAAGTGCCGTGAATAGTGGTGAAGGAGGATAAAACCCATTTACTTAAATTAGGTTTTATTAGATAGATTTGAATATCTTTTATTTTTTTATTTTTTTGTTAAACAATTGTTTTGGATAAAATAAAATCAAATCAAGTAAAATATATCATGAAATATATCTTAAGCAAAATAATAATATTAAATGGAATTAAATAAATCGCATCGTTTTATAAAATAATTGTTTTTATATTTATATGAAAACATAATTATAAATATTCGAAATTACGGGGGATTACAATATCGGTCGATCAGGTCAGTATCAGTCGATCAATGTCAAGTTTCAAACATTTACAAGTCTGTCATTTTTCGGTAACAATCGAATTTCTTGTTGACCCAATGTTATTCTGGTAACAGGCGCGGTCGGGTTAAGTTTTTTTTGGAACACCTTTTTATTCTTTCGATGTTTCGTATAAATTAGATTCAATTCAAGGTTTTTAAAGACTTGAAAAAATGTATAATGTGACTAAACTAACTAGAAAATTGTTCGTTAAACTATAATTTGTCTAAATCTAAGAAATATTATTATTTAAAAGATAGTCTAAGTATTAGAGCTTATTAAAAGCTAAAAAATGCATAATATGACCATACTCACTAAGTAATGTTTTCGAATCACTCATTCTGCTCTTCTTTTTATACAGGTGGACTTTTGCAATATTAATTTACTACTATGACTAATATTTGTATTTTGTATATAATTAAATACATTTATAAGTGATTATACTAGACAAATCGGTCAAATCAGTCGGTCAACATCTAATATAGGTTACGGTGCGGTCGAAAATGGAGTTTTCGGTTAAATCTTCAAGTTTATGACCTATTTTTTACAGGTCGGTTTCCCAAGTCATTTCGGGTTTGAGTTGTTTTTTCCACATATAATTATTGTTGTTGTTTGTTGTTGTATTATTATTTATTTATATTTATTTCTTATTATGTATTAGATCATTTTAATAAATAAATATAAATTTAAAACACAATAAAAATCATAATCTATATACTTCCTCCGTTCACTTTAGTGGAAACTTTCAAGCCGCTCGAACTCCTAAGGCGAAATTTGTAATCTGTGTTATGAAGTGCAAATGACCTATCGTCCTTAGTAAGTAAAGGGAAAGGAACCTGCCACACTGTCACTACACACCAACCACCGCCGCCACATACCAACCCCTGCCACTCACTCACCTCCCCACCCACTGCAACGAACCGAACCAAAAGCCACGTGCAAAACCGCCACTACCCACAACTGCTCGAATGTTCCAAATCTTGGTTGGAGCGAGGTTATGCTCAATTCATGCTTAAATTCATTCATCGAATCAGTCTCGAATTTGAATTCGTGCTTTAATTCGAACTGTTCTGGAATTTCAATCGACATTCGTTTTCAATTCTTGAATTATTGATTGAATGAATTCGTTCTTGAATTCTTGCGTGAATCTGGAATTCGAATTGGGGATTCTTGAATTCTTTGATTGATTTTTATAATAAGCGTAAATTTGTTTTACACAAAAATATTTTACCCCAAAATAGAATGAAAATGAAGTATTCATATTAATGAAAGTTTCCAATAATATGAAACTTTCTCAAATGACAAAAGTTTCGGTAAATTAAAACGGAGGAAGTATATGCTTTTACGTAATTTATCTATTTGTTCCAAACTTAATTTCAAATACTTCTACACAATTTAACCAAACCTTATTTTTATTTTTATAGTGATATACTACTAAATATTTTTCTATTAATTTTTAAAAATTGTTATAAAAACTTGTATGACACCTAACGCACGTCTCCTAGCATAATTAAGTTGAGTATGTGCGCTGTAATTTATCATTTAATCTATTCACTGTGGTTGACATAATAATGATGATTTTTTTATCAAATTTATAATATACCCATGCAATTACTCGGGTACAATCTAATTTAACATTAAGATCTCGTTTGAGATTTAATTCCATTGAAAGTCTTAATTCATGGCCCGTCTGGCCGAAAAAAGTGAGGGCTTTGGGCAACTAAAAACATCAATTTTTAGTTCAAAGACCGGCCCACCGTATAAGCCACAATGCCCGCAAAGCCCTCTCTTTGGCGGGTTTAAGCTATACTTTTTATATACAAGCCCGGCCCGACCCACTCATTGATCACCTCTAGTTGAGTATAGTAATTTTCCATATGACATAGAGAATTTCAATGACACAGCGAGGAGGCGTGGTGATTAATTTCTACATTCATAGGGATTCTCATTTTCTAGAATTATTACTCATATACATCCTAGTTCTTGTATACAAAACACACATAGAGTACCATTTTTATACTCTTAGAAAATCCAAATTCTCGTGAATTAGAGGTGAAACAACACCTTAAAATGTAGTAACGAGCCAGTCAGGGATAAGGTACAATTGTCACCCTACTTTCGAGAAGAAAATCATGTATTTAGCAATTAGCAATCGTTTTTGGGCCGCTAAACTTAAAATGTAATTTGAATTGGGTTTTTTTTGTTCAAAACAAAACTTTTAAAACACAAAAATTGTGAAAACAAACCTCTTAAACGAATGTTGCGAAAACAAACCAAAAACGAAAAAAAATTTAATAAAAAACCTGATGACATCACTAAGGGTTGACTATATTTTTGCCATCTGACTCACTTTTTTCCACCCTTTTTTTCCTATTTACACCTCATTCATCTACAATCTCTTCCTTCCTTCATCTTCAACTTTCAACCTACTCATTTCCACCACCGCACCACCGCTCCAAACCTCACCAATGCTGCTATCTGTTGCCGCGCACCACACGCACCACGGCCGCACCACACGCAACAATCTAACCCCCTTTCTTCTCCTCTTGCCCTTTTCTCTCCTGCCTCATAGCACATCTACCACCATAGTTGCCTTTTCATAGCTCCAGCGAAACCACCACCATAGTTGTCGCACCAATTGCCACTATGCAATCCTCGTAATTTTCGTATATTAAATATATTTTCTATAAATATATTATGTTTACTGTATAAAAGATACATATTTTATTGGAAGGCTATTATTTCGTTTTAAATTTTATTTATGATAGAAAAGATATATATTAAATTCTATTTTTTCAATTTAAATTATGTTTTTATGACAGAAATTTATCTTTTCTCCTTTATCCAAAATAAATTAAATAAAATAAATAAATATTTAAAATTTAACCTAGCTAAAACTTAAATCAACAAAAGAGCCTTTTATTTCTCTTTTACTCTCCCTCTTTCACGTAAAACCTCACTCAAACAAAAAAAAAGGGAAAAGGAGAAAGTTGCTTGCCCCACGCTGCTGCCCGCTCCCAGCCCAGCCCGTTGTCCCTCTCTCCCTCTTCTTGCTTGCTTCTTGCATTCTAGTTTCTATTTTAAACACTTTTTTAGTTTTAACTTAGATTTTATAATCAAATCGTTTATGCTAATGTTTTTGAGTATAATCTACTATAAATTACAAAGTTTATGAGTGTGTGTGATGTTGATTTTAATTGATTTTCAGATTTATTAAATTGCAAATTATGGTTTTTCACGTTTTGATTAATTGTCCAGTTTTAGTATTCGATTTTATTTATTTTTCTGCTTTTCAAATAAATTACAAAAAATTTGGTTGGTAATTTTCATACTAATATACAATTTGTGTAAAATGTTCAGAATTTTTAAAGCATGTTTCTATTTTAAAAATTCTTTTTTGAATCGACAGTTTTCAGGTTTCAGTCGGTTTTTGATTTTCATTATAATTATGTTTGTCAATAATGTTACAAAATTTTTGTCGAGTGATCTCTATGATATATATACACCTTGTGCAAAAATGTAGATTCTGCGCGAAGTAGATTTACGATTTAAATAAATCGTTTTCATAATGGACTGTTTTTCGTAAATCAGATTCGGTTTTATTTTTTTACTGTATATTTCTTGTCATATATTTACGAAATTTGAAATTCAGTATACAATTATACACTACTGTCACAAAGTTTCATAAATTTCGTATAGTTTTAGTATTTTAATAATTATTACATCAGATTGACAATTTCGATTACAAAATAGTTTTTGTTATTAAAATTAATTAAAAATATTTGCACGAAAATAGAAGTTAATTATGATATTTTCCAGAGTTATTAAACATATTCAAAGTGATTTTCACCATTTAAAAGTATGGCTTTTAAAGTTTTTAAAGAAATAAATGAATGGTTATTGTGTAAGCGTTAAGTTAATCTTTAAAACATTTTCGAGGTTGATTTTAAAGTTTTATGGGGTTTCAAGAGAATAGTATTGCTGAAATTTTGTGTTAGGAATCAATAATAATTGATTTCTATTTGGTTGTAGGAGGAAATCTCTCCTTGAGTTTTGTTGAAAGTGAAAAATCATAGCTGTATTGTTTTCTTTTAAGGTAGTACACTTGCGGAATCTTGATCTTAAAGTTGTTTGAGGGATGTTTGATAACTTAGAAGCATGAGTAGGAAATGTCCATGGAGTATTTGGTAGTCACGAATAATTATTTTGGCAATCAGGTGACTAGCCTTGGATGGTTGGGATGAGTGGACGAGCAAATCGTACTTAAATAATTTGTTCATGCATCATAAACCTTACAGAACGATTTGATATTTTGAGTTTATTATGTTTGTAAAGGAATTTTCACCGTTATTTGCGAATAAGAGCCTTAATGGTCCAACTTGTCAAATGAATTTTTATACTTCAGATTTTAACACTTTGGTTGAACTATTTTCTAACTTTGATTTCCGTTGCAAATATTATTTTAGCCTAAACGTTAACACTGGTAGTGGCATGCCAATAGTTCTCCGTATTTTTGGCTTAATATTTCACAGGTAAAGTGGAGAATTATTGGGTGTTATAACCACACCCGAGAACACTGCGCCACTTGGCCACCTTCAATCTCAACACCTCGTCCTGTACCAGACTACTCGAGGTGTTTGAATCCCTAATTTCATGGTTGGTTTTTTTGGGTATGCGGTTTAGGGTGGTGGTGCGGTGGTTTGGTTCAGGTTGGTTGAGGGTTTGGTTTGGTTGAGGTAGGGTTCGATTTAGTTAGGTTGAGGGTGGTGGTGCGTTGGGTTATGTTTGTTTGAAGGTGGTGARGCGTTGGGTTATGTTTGTTTGAGGGTGGTGGTGCGCTGACTTGCTTTGTTGAGCTCGAGGTTGAGGGTTGGTTGTTGTTGCGGATGGTGGTGCGTGCGAGGGGTTGGCGAGGTGGTCTGGGTTTGTGAGGAGGTGGTGCGAGGTGGTTTGAGGCGGTGAGAATTTGGTGTGAGATGGTGCAAGGAAGAAAGCCAGAAAGGGAAAGAGTYTCATAAGAAATTGGGTGTGAAAATAGTGAGTCAAATGACAAAAATATCAGTCAAACCCTTAGTGATGTCATTAGGTTTTTGATTACAATTTTTTTTTTTTCATTTTTCGTTTGTTTTAACAATTTTTGTGTTTTAAAAGGTACTTTACATCAAAGTATTAGTATTATTATATTGTATTTATTTTTACTCACTTTTATTCAAATTTAACACGTTTTAATTTTTRACCTCACTCTCGAAATCCTGGCTTCACCACCGTAAAAATGARATCATAAAACTTCARAACATCCATTATATTTTTACACGTGTCATGAATTGATCACGGACAAACCGTCATACCAAGCACCCTAGCAGTAGCGGTTCAAGAAACAGGGTCAACGGGCATAAATAAGGAATTCGACCGTTGGAGGCGTGAAATCCTCTTATGATCACTTCGTAACGGATAGTTTTTCTCTCCTTATTCATTTACTCACAAACCCAAATAATACTCAGAATCTTCTTCTTCATTCAACAATTCTGATTCATCGTTGTCAAAAATACCCAGCAATAACCTAATTTGCAGTCGTAATTTCTCATTGCTACAATATCTTTCGAAATTTTCAATTTTTTCACTTCACTGAAATAATTGGTTSATAAATCCAGAAAAGTATTAAAGAACAGGAAAAAATGGATTTGGGGTGCTTAGATTGGGGATGTATTTCGTTGGATGATGAAAAACATCATACAAATTCATCTGCAGAATTTTCAAGCGGCGATTCCAGTGATTCTCAATCCTCCAATACAAAACATGGCAAGGTATACCTTTTGTGATTTTCTTTGCTTTGCGTTTTCCTTCATTTTATATWTAATTTGTGGCAAATTTTGGTAAATTGGAAAAAAGTGGGGTTCATTTTTTTAATGGATTGATTTTCTGGGTTTTTGTTTTGAACTGGGATAAAGTAGAAGTGTTGTTTAGTTTGGGTTATTTCTGAAATGGGTGTTTTAGTTTTTGTAAATGACTCAATGTTGATTTCAGAATTTAAATTGTCCCTTAAATCTTAGGAAATCGGTTCATTCTTGATTCATTCAACCAAGAATGTAGCATGTTCATTTTAGTGTATGGTTGAAGTTCATCTTAATTGTTGGGTAACTGGGTTTGTTTATTGCAAGTTCATGTTCTGATCTGATAAGAACTGTTGGTTTTAACTTTTGAGAAACTAATAATCTGGAATTTACTTCTGCAATATCACAACGGTTCGTTATAAATTTTTGGAATCCGGGAAAACTAAACTGTCTGTTAGTTAAGGACAATGGTAGAGTTACCCTAACGGTTATACTTGAATTGTGGTTGTTCACAACTTCACAAATGCATCAAATAAGTTTTTGAATGGAGTCTTCTCTCTCTAATTAATCACACTTATATGTTAAATTGCTATACATGTGTCTAAAGGGTTGTGGACCCTAACATTTTCGGTTAGTTAAACAAAATGGGCATGAATGATCAGTTGGACTTATTTGATTTAAGTCTATTATTTCAGAATTAAATGTCATCTTGTCAAAAACTCTCTGATTTGAATACAAAAAAAAAATGGCTCCTAAGCAATTGGGGTAGAAATAATGATTATTTTTAGCTTTGGTATAATGTTGACATTAAAAAATATGGCACTGCTTCTGTTATYTAACTTGGACTTGGGTATTTGTGTTAGACATGGGTACTGTCTATTAGTGTGACAGTGTCACTCAGAACATCAAAAAATTGCGACGAACTCGTCCCAAATGATGAGTTTCAGCTAAATAGTTACATAATGAAGTTTGAGCTATAGACCTGTTGTCAATATGTGTTGGTTTTAATGTGCAGAACAAATCACATAAGGATAAAGGAAGCCCTCCCTTGGGAGGAAGTGTATTGAATCGAGTAACATCTCAAATAAAGAAGCCCTTGCATCGCAAAACCTCTCCTCTTAATTGGTTTCCTCGCATTAAGGGCGACTCCTACATGAAGAGAAAAATTAAACTTCTACAGGTACCATATATTTTCSGTCATGAGCGACCTACTTCCCTTTAGCTAGTCAAGTGCCTGTGGTGTGACATATTATTTACATTTCAGGAGGCTGGAGGCATGAATGATACTCTTGATGAGACATTGGGTCACTCTAATCCTCATTACTGTCGAGTTGAACGAGAGAAAAGGGCTGCCAGAGAGGCAGCCTGCAAGGTCATGGAGGCTCGGAAAGCTGCTATGGTTGAAGCATCCTGGTGTCGGATACTTCAAGCAGCAAGGTATACTTCTACATGACAATAACTATCCTAGGTGGTTCAATATAATCTGTCATGCTTGCTGCAATAAGATGTTTTATGTTTAGCTTTTTTACAAAAGCCTTAAGCCCTTAAGTATTTAGGAAAAGATCGAAATAATGCAACTGTCTTCTGTTAATTCATGTCATTTAGATATTATGACAACTAATTTCCGATGGTTGGGGTACATTTCTTGGCGGAATGGAGCTTTATCTTAACTTCAATTTTGGCCTTTTCTGTTAACTAGGATTTCTCACAAAGAAGCAAATGAGCTGCTGCTAAAAGCAGAGAAAGAGGTAACAGAAGCATTTGAAGCTGCAACAGCTAAAGGCGTGACCATGTACGACACGCCTGATCACCCTTTAAAACGTTTTGAGATAGAGGTATCCTCTGCTAATGGAAAAGGATCCACCACTCACACAGTAAGAGCATCATTTGAATCTGCTTTTGATGTGGATAAACAAGTAGCAGCAGCTGTAAAATCTGCATTCGTGAGACTAGCACATTGTAGTTCCTTCAATAAAGATGAATTTAAGGACTTGTTGAGGAAAATCAGTGAGAATCCAGACTCTCAGGATCTTTCAGAATCTGATAATGGGTTGGAATTGGAAASAGTAATATCTCAGGAAGATGGTTCTAATTCTCAAAGGAGAAATCGAAAGAAGAAAAGTCCTCAGAAATTAAATGGGACAAAACTTGTGAATATGATGCTTGAAAGGCTTAAGTGCTTAAAAGAAGAAGAGTTAGCTTCTCTGGCTACAATTGTAGCAACTTGTGGACTAAATGCTGCTTTGGCTGATACAGAAAGTCATAGGATGCAGGATAAAAATTACTCCCATACAAATAAAGGAGTAAAGCTGAAGCAAGTGGAGACAGACTTACCGAGTTTAGACAAGTTTTTGGTWAAAAAAATGACAAAACTTGAGAAGGAAGTTCAAGAAGCTAAGAACGCCAGAAAAGCCGAGGCTGCAGAAGCTGAGAAACGCGTTGCTGCTGAAAGTGTACCGGGACTAGAAAGTGTACTTATGAAGCATTCATCTAAACTTGAGAAAGAGATTGAAGAAGCAAAGAGGAGTCAGAAGTTATCAAGCTTTAATGGAGTGAAATCGGGAAGAAGTGTGAAAGACAGAAATTGTAAGCAAGAAGATACAGAAGTTCCAAGCTTGGACAAATATTTGGTGAAGCATGTATCTAAACTTGAAAAGGAGGTCCAGGAGGCAAAGAAAGAGAACATTAACTTGAACACAGAACGGTACAGAAAACAGCAAAGAAATCAGAATGAAGGGGCAAGTGAGAGCTTGGATAAAGTGTTAGTAAGGCATGTATCCAAGTTAGAGAAGGAGAAAATGAGGGTTGATCCCAAAGATGTGGTTGAGGTAAAGAAAAGGGATACCACACAAAATATGAACACAAGTGCTGGTGGATTGGACCAAATTCTTGTCAAACACAAATCAAGGCTTGAGAGAGAAAAGACTGGTGTGTCCGAACAAGGTGAAGATAGGTACTCGTACTCAAATTCTACCAAGAGTCGACGTGAAGCACGAGAGAAAGAATTGCTAGAGACTTGGGGAGGATTTGCTTTAGGCAGTTCCATGCAGCCGCATCTCTCAAAACTGCAACGAGATAAGGCAAGTGTTGTTATTTTGAACTGTTTTCAGAATTTGCTGTAATCTTAATTTTTAATTTAACACAAAGTAGGAGATTTATTTAGTTGAAGTAATTTTGTAACGCTGGTTGTTTCAGGCTGCTTGGATCAAAGCTGAACAGGAGGGGAAACAAGCTGCATCATGACTTCATGAGTAGTAAGAGTAGACCTGCCAGATTAAAAATCCGCGACAGAGAGCTGTCATATGATTCATTTCGTTGAGGTTGTTAGTTTGATCTTATTCTTCTGCTTCTGTAAAGGAAACACTGCATAGATTGTACAATTGCCACATTACCATGGTATTCACTCATCACTTAGATCTGTATAAGTGTTGCTTCGACTCATAGTCATGAGTCACAAATCATCTATATCTCTTTGCATKAATCAAAAGTGGAATTCCATCCATGTACAATTACCTGTTGGCAACGGTTGGGTGAATGTAATCCAGTTGAAATTTTATCACACCAGTATCATCAGAATAAAGGGGATTTTTTTTTCTTTTTTTTTTTAAAAAAAAAACTGTTTAATAAGTAAAAATTATCTTGTGATGAATGTTATTATTATGTTTGACAAGAATTTGGTGAACAACAACAATAACTATAGGGAAATTCTGATTTGTATCCAAGTTTTTTGAAACTTCTCACTCATGCCCATGAAGCTAACCAAGGTTTTACAAACAAAAAAATAAAATAAAAACCACCCTCATCCATCAGACCATCACTACCCACGAAACCCTCGAAAGCATCCAACCACCCACCCACGAAATAGCCTAGAAGCGCCTAGCGCACAACTTACAAGCGAGACCACTCCATCGCAACACCACCCCATCGTGACCCAAGCCACCCGCGACACCTCCCAGCCACTTGAACCCCCTTAATGAAACCTCTAAATTTTGAAATCAAATTTGGGGAAAAAAATAGGGATTTTAATTTTTTTGAATCAAACTCATTGATTTCAAAACAAAAACAACAATTAAATACATGATTTTGCAATTCAAATGTAAACAAACAAAATGTTAAAACTTTTTGACAATATTGTTCAAATTATGCCCAAATTCGAACCAATTTGAAGGAGAGAGCAAGTTTGGTGGTCGGTCGTGGTTGGGTTTTGCTAGGGGAGAGGCTATTAATAGATGGGGGCGGTTGTTTGGCGGTGTTTTGGGAGGCGTTGTTTGGGGTCAGCTGTGTTGGGGAGTGCGGTGATTGGGGTCGCCAGTGTGTGAGTGGTTGAGTGGGAGGAGAGGATGGTTTTGGATTTTATTAGTTTTTTTTTTTGTTTTTTTAAATTTTTTTTAAGTTAACTGTGGTTAACTATCATACTAGGAGAGGACATAGCTTATTAAATGATCGAACCTCATGGCATGACTGAGTGTAGAGACCCAAAAGTGTCTCCCCAATTGAGTAGCGTATGAGGAAAAGTACGACATTTCGAAATAGATTTTGATTCCGAAGGTTGTGAAAAAATACATAAACCACACCCACTTGCACAGTCCAATCAAAGTTGAGTTTGAAATCATACACCATTGATATGCGAATAGTATTTATTTTTATTTATTTAATTATTTTCTATTTTTAGGCTTTTTTCTTTATTTATCGGATTTTTTTTTGAATATTTTCTATAGTTATTTCTCTAATTTCCACTTTTCATTTTGTTCTTCTCATTTTTTTTGAGTTCACCAGTATTTTTAGATTATATCTGATTTTTTGTTGATTTTCTATGATTTTACAAGTTATAAAATGATTTTCGAAAATAAATACATTTAGAAATTCTTAGATAAATCCAGATAATTCGAGAATGGGTCCGAATATTATAGAAGACTAATTTTGTCCACCAAGTTTATCCAAAATTGGATAAAGGTTAATTCGAATAACAAATTAGAACCAAAAGATATAGATGCAAAAATTCCCAAAGATGTRAGAAAAAAGATAGATAGAATTAGTCTTTGCTATCTTATAATTCTCCAAGATGCCTATAAATACATGCTCTCGGTGCTTATTCGAACATCAACAAAAAAAAACAATACTCGATCAACGAAAATCAATCAAAGTGTAATTCAAAGCTCTAAAAAAACCTCTCTCAAATTCAATCCATAAACTCTCAAAATCAAAAGTCCKTCGAATTCGTCGCAACTTTCGGAGTCGTATCTTTGCGGATTTAGGTACAAATCCTGAGGCTATTCAATCGAACTCTTTCTCTTTTCTCTTGTTATTAATTTTGATTAATATAATAAATTGAATTTAGTTTTGCCTTTTGGTTTTCAACCATGTAAATTCATTCGTTTTCATTCGCTTTCGACTTATCGCAATCGTTTAGATTATTATTGTCAATGCTAACAATTTTCTTTATTGTGATAAGCGATTCAATTGGAAGCAAAGCTTTGATACTAACCTTTGTTTTCTTTTGTGTTGATAGTGATACAAGGTAAGTTAATTTGTATATATTTGAGTTTTGATTTCTATATATATTATTCTTGATCTTTGTGCCTATGACTCTTTCAATTGCTTAATCAAGACCGAAATTTAGTTGAATCACATTAAATTCAGATTAATTATGGACGAATGGATTTTAGGCYCCATATTAATTTGATTAATTCAAAGTGGTCACAATCATTAGGATAGGTAGGGATGCATGCTTAATAGAAATCGGCTCTTGTAATAATTTTAGTGCGCTTTTTAAGATCAAATCGATAGACTCTTTGAATTCAATGATTATGATTTATGAAACTACAATGAGATTGAGTAGAGGACACTACATGCAGGCGGATTGGGTCAAAGATCTTTTCCGCACCATATCCCAAAAGCCACACTTTGGTTACCAGACCAAACAGTGGGGCCATTAGTTTGGCACTAATGTTTTGGGCATCCGTGATTAATTTGTATAGGCACAGTGGCGACCCCCTCTATCAACAACACACCTTAACGCACTCACGTACGAGATCAATTCAAAATCGACGTAGGACGTAAGCCCCGACAAGGGCACACGCCTACAAAATGGCGACTTCATTGGGGATAATCACCATTTAGTGAGTGGACAGACTTGAAAGTCTCGTAGTTTCGTTTTCATAATTAATTGGATTCTACATTTGACCCTCCGAATAGGGTCACGCCTTAGGCTCCTTGGTCTCATATGGGCATGTTCTATGCTCGAGATCTCCATAAGGAGGGATACTACCTTGGTACATGTGGTTAATYGACCACATGGCTAAGGCAAGTCCTATCCCGCCCATGCCGTGTGTACACGTGTTACTGGATGCYTGTACATAAGGGGTATCTTGGCCATAGATGACTAATGCTAGTGGTGAAATTTGAACCAAGCTCTACTTTTAGACATGGTACCTTCTTCGAGTTAACCAAGCCGACTTATAGTTCACTTAGACCCTGACRTTAAGTGAATAAATTTGACTTGTGTTTTTATCAATGTGCTTGTGCTTGTGACCATTAACTCATGACTCTATTCAAGGCTACTAGTCCAAAATATAATCCAAGACTACTCAATGTCCCTAGTCCAATCCATGGTTTGGTTCAATTTATAGGCCCCKATCAAGTCCAATCTAGGCCCATTTCAAATCCAGCCCAAATTTAATGACCTTAAAACTGAACTAGGCACTTTCAATTTCGATTCAAGCATAGGCCCAGAACCTGAAGACTAACCTAGGTCTGACCTTACACATTTCAAATCCATACCCTAAGTGGCCCAAAACTGATGTAGGCCCAATTAGGTCCAAATTCAATTTCAGAATCAAGTCWAGTCCAAGAACCTTAAAACTCACCTAGGTTCGATTCCAACTGTAGCACCTTAAACRAGAATTATGTCTAGAATTCAATTTCAAAATCAAGTCAAGTCCAAGAACCTTAAAATTGACCTAGGTTCAATTCCAACTGTAGCACCTTAAACCAGAATTAGGTCAAGTATTCAATTTTAAGTCAAGTCCAAGAACCTTAAAACTGACCTAGGTTCAATTCCAACTCTAGTATCTTAAACTAGAATTAGGTCTAGATTTCAAAATCAAGTCAATTCCAAGAACCTTAAAAGTGACCTAGGTTCGAGTTCAATTCTAGCACCTTAAAACAAACTTAGGTGCAGGAATGGACACGTTCAAATTCATTTTCAATCTCAATCCTTCAGTCTAGAACCATAACCCCAATTTAGGTTCAATCTTAAGAGCTTTCAATTGCTAGTCCAGTCCAAATCCATTTTAGGCAAGATTGCAAAGGCTTAAAAGGCCCAAGGAGGCGAGAAGTCAAACAAATCCTACCTTGTTGAACCCTAAGAGTTTTGATGAATGGCACAACAAACCAACAAAGGCAAACTCATAAGTGTTATCTGATGTGTGTGATTGAGTGTTGTGATTGCAGGTGTTGATGGTCCAAGGAGTCTTAAAGGGATGAGGATATCCTTAGGAGTAGGAAGAAGTTCCCAGGACTATTGGAAGCATCAACCTGAGCTCAAGGAAGAAGCTCACAAATTGGAAAGCTCGAGTTCCTTGGCAAAAGCCTAAAATCAGTATTCGAGTATTTGGTACAGTAGGTCTAGGATTGTATTTTAGATTTATTGTACACTTGGCATTAAGGCATGAAGAATTAGCTCAAAGGATAAA